>JAECUM010008915.1:0-48332 GCA_016617855.1 Megalonaias nervosa
CACATATATATATATATATATATATATATATATATATATATATATATATATATATATATATATACGTAAAATACAATGTTCATACGGAGTGTGTTGTACCAGACCGCCTTTATGTGGCCGCGACTTTCTCGAAATTGACTCGACATATTATTTTTTTTAAAAAGTGTTTTCTTTTAGCACGGGTGCCTAACCAGGTACTGTCCGACAGGCGTTGAAATCAAAATCATCTAATTAGAGGTTCAATTAGTACAAACTCTTGATTCAGTCTATTAATCTTTGCGTGCTTTTCATACCCGGTACACCCCTTATATCGCGGTTTGCCATCGACGAAATTCGTCAGGACTTCCTTCGAGAGTTGACTCTATCCCCTAGAGATAAAATATCAAAGAAGGTTCCATGTCAAAACTATGAAGATATAATGTTCTTACGGCATGTGTCTTACGCGACCTCCATCTAGCCGTAGAGTTCTCGAAATCGCCTCGACGAATTTTTTTTTAAAACCTTTTCTACTGTTAGAACGTGGACCTAGTTAGACACTATGCAAGAGACGTTGAAATTAAAATCCTCTTTGCAGGTGCTCGATTATTACAAACTATCGATAGAATCTATTAACATTTACCTGTTGTTGTTTTTGTTTGTTTGTTTGTTTTTTGTTGTTTTTTTTTTTGTTTTTTTTTGTCGGGTGGGAGAGGGTTAACACCAGGTACCCATAGGGCGTCCCTTATTTCGCTGTTTCCTCTCGACGAAATTCGTCAGGACATTTTTCGTGGATGGAACTCTATCCCCTAGAGATAAAATGTCAAAGAAATGTCTATGTTATAATCTTCGTACGGTATGTGTCGTACGAGACCTCCGTCATCTAGCTGATTTCTCGAAATCGGCTCAACGAAATTCCTCAGGACTACTTTAGTGACTACATTATCCTCTAGGGATAACATGTCAAGAAGGGTCCTTGTCAAATCTCTTTAAAAGTGATACTTAACGACTAAACTGTATAAGTAAAATATAATCTTTTTGCGGCATGTGCTTTACCTCCCCTTTATGTAACCCCAGTTTCTGGAAATCGGTTACATGTATGCTAAGTTCCCCAGTTCCAAGGACTTCAAGACAATATTCAAAGTCAACTGAAGGCTTCTTAAACTCGTAAATACTCCACATAATTCTCCTCTAACTACATGACAACCACACAAGAGAAATCTCCAATTTCACACTTGTATGGTTTTTAGTGGTTTCCCCATGTACTTGAGTCATTAGTAAGCTTTTCGAACCCGAATACTAATCCTTAACGCCATGCGTCATAAGACACGACTCAAATGCCTAACACAACTAATTAATCCTATATCAAATTACTACCTATATATTCCTATCAATATCTTAAGCCATTCCTGCATACAGTCCGTGATCTGTCTATATTCAGTTTATATAACACGTATTTCTCCAATCAGGTTAGAATTAAACCAATGCATGCCCTAAAGAGCTTTCGTCTGCATTAACTGAGTGGTAACCAATTACATACTGAATTGGGAATAATGAATAAATAAAAAAAAACTCGGTGTGAATAAGGAATAAGTATTCAAATGTATGTGAAAATATTTGAATCGGGAATAAGTAACTGGTTACTTATTCCTTATTGAATCGGGAATAAGGAAAAAGGAATAAGTAACTAACTTGATTTCAGTTGACATGCGACGGCTCCTATAACTGCTCCCTAACTCCAAGACCAATATGATGGATTACATATACAACGACCATTCATTTTCAGCATATGTCGAATGGATCAATATAGATGGTGTTGAAATTATCAGTGTGTGAAACAAACTCGGTAACTGTAATTATATTTCGAAACGCACACTTGAACATTCATTGAGCTATAGACGGGCATATAATTCACAATGCTGAGCTGAGCGAAATACATGTAATGTATCTGAGATATGAAAAATTTAGAACAAATTCATTAACACACAGTTTAAGGCCGCTTGCAAAGACTACGCAGGTAAGACGAAAATCCATTTTGCGGTATTACAAGAGTTAACAGATAGCTTAAATGAAAAAGGTTACATTAATTTCAACATTAACATAAAATGTAGCTGTGGTCATCTGACGTAGGCAATTAGTTATTGCACGCCCCTGGTATACATTTAAAAGTGAAGAAGCCTATTCATCCACTGCGGTTTTTTTTTATTCCCCACCCCAACACACATGCACATACAACAATGTGTTCATTGATGATGTCCTCAACAATTGATTAAGTGTCAAAGTTCCATAATCTGATTGTTACTCATAATTAACTATGAATGATGTTTAACCAATCTGATTAAAATCTCCACTGTTTTTCACGTAGGGTAGTGATCTGTTGTTTTTTGTTGTTTGTTGGGGGGAGGGGGGCATTAAATCAGATCAGATGTTTGACATTCCTACATTTCTTATCCAAGAGTATTAACCTCCGCAAGACTCTTTGTGGTGTATGTGCAAAAGCCCATTTTATTCCCGGTTTCAAAACAATAGTTTTTTTGGGATATTTTACTTCCGCAAGGCTCTTCGACATGTATATGCAAAAGCCCATTTTTATTCTCGGTTTTAAAACAATAGTTTTTTTGGGATATTTTACTGTGTCAGTCATTAAAGTCCAGGCTCTTATATATCTGCTTACCGCTTCAAAAAGATAGTTATTGCCTATTTTTCCCACGTCTTTCATTCCTTATAAAATTTCAGTATTCAACCACTAGCGTCCTCTTCACATGGGCATTGCAGCTGGACGCGTTCACGTATTCATTTCAAAATGAGGAAAATGACAGAACTTGTAGCATTATAGGTCTTGATATTCTATCCGACACAGGTATGCACGCTTAGTTGAGTAGATATGCACAATTGTAAAGTCTCATTGAATTTGCGGCTGAACACTGACCTGCAATCACAGTACAGGTACAGACAGGATGTTATGTAGGTGAATGGAATTTTGTAACATGAAACTGCTGAATAGATGTTTGAGACTGTACATGGCTGCATGTGAAACGTCTGTGACCATAATTCAATAGCTACATTATTCAGAAAGGCATGTGAAGCTAACAAAGGGATGCAATACTGTTATACTATATTTGCTTTACAAGAAAATGCACCCAGCTATGAACGGGTAGATCACGGACAGAACCGGGATGGGGTGAAGTGGCTGGTTGAGCCGGCTCGCGTCCCAAGCCATCTGTAAAACATGAACGTGAAACAATCGGGGTGCTTCCTATAATAAGTTGACAGTTATATAGATAAAAGTATGTCCGGAAAAAGCTTAAAATGCAGGAGCTCCTGTCCCCCTTCCACCGCACACCCAGGACCACACTAGGGGTATACATTTAATCCTCGTTTATGCCCTCGCCAACCCCTAAATGATATTTATGGATTCGCCACTATATACCTAGATCTGCCATCACATGCTTTCTCCTGCAGAGTTGGGTCCACGCTTTTCGCTTTATAACCGATTCAAATTCAATAACATAGATCTTGATCCGCCAGCTCAAGAAGGAGTAAGGGTGGGGTGACACAAGATTTGAATTTGCTCAACCTTACACGCTGTGTACGAAATGTAATACTAGTCTGCGATTTTTATGACAAGTTTCAGCCATATTTTCGTACCGGCCCCGATCAAATTTGATCACTGTTGCTTATAATATATAACGGCTTGCAAAGGAGACATTGCATGTGCCAAGTGTACTAAATACAAAAGTCATGTTACTGATCACCATTTCATTGTATTTCAGAGTTAGTTAAGGGTTATGGGTAGAAGACAAACAGTTTTTAACTTTATACTCACGCTTGTGATTTAGAGTTGCATTGTGATATATCTTACAAATGATTGGAATTTATCAGAACATATCAACAGAGACTACCAACCAGATGTTTGCTAGAGCCTCATCGATGATCATCCCGCCACATGCATCAATAAATTGATACAAATCGATAACTTAATGTCCGAGACCTCCATTTTTCCAAAAAGAATGAAAAAGATTGGAAATGAACTATCACAGACCAGATAACGTACAGGCTGATCTGCTGAAAAGACTTCCGCAAGATATGTTCTTAGAAAAAAATTGACCAAAACAGGATCCGTGTAGTATCCAACGGACCGTCCAACAAACGTGAAGGACAACCAACATTCCAGTTCACTTCAAAGACGAGTTGTCGTCTTTAGTTACAATAAAAATACAGATTGGTTTTATATGTACTGTACAGATGACCGGCAAAGAACTCATCAGCAAAATGCAGACCACATTGTTGCCGGTACGTGATGCATCCACGGAGACTATTAGCCGCGCAGATGCATTGCGATGCCTCATTTTGTTTGAACTTGGAGTGTCTACGCTGACCTTGATATGAAAGCACTTCGTCAACTTGACCATATAATACAAAACTATTCATGTTTCTTTTATGAGAATTATTTCTCTTAACATCGCTCTTTTCCATGGCCAGAGAGAGAGAGAGAGAGAGAGAGAGAGAGAGAGAGAGAGAGAGAGAGAGAGAGAGAGAGTTCAGGCTCTCTTAAAGGAGGTGTCACTCATAACAGTGTAGGTACGTCTACATCTTTGGGGAAGGGCGATGCGAGAGAAGCACGGGTTTGCTGTAATAAGACAAGCTGTCTCTGAGTTCTGACGAAACGGACTAATTTTATTGAAATATTCAACATATAAAATTACATCCCAATATCAATCTACATAAAGTTAAATTATAAGAGATACATATATAACTACGATATTCCTTCACTTACCAACTTCATACATTTGTATAATTTGTGCCGTTTAGAATATAATACAGATAATTAAATATCGAATAAATTCACGATAGCTAAAGAATCTAAAATTCAATATTTCAGACTAATACCGCAATCATTTAGTAGAAACAGATTTTACTTAATTTAATCTAAAATACCAAAATATTAATCTCCATTATTTAAAGAGTATTTTATTTCTGAATTAATTATGATTGAGTATGAAGTTGGTAGGGAAGGTCGCCTTTTACAGTAATGAATAATATAATTACAAGTAAATATAAATTCTTCAAACAATTAAACGTTCCAATACATTATATTAAAGAATAGTAAAGAAATATTAAAATAATCCAATGTTGCAAATGTACCGATTTACACTCTTACTTTAACATCTTAACATTAAACATCCCTATATTATATAGAACATGTTACGCAGACAGTAGCATACCTGTTCTGACGAAACAGACTAATTTTGCTCAGCATATCTTCTCGCTTCTTATACACGGTTTCTTAGGACGCAGCCAAATATGGTCATACGTTTTAGTTCTTGAGTTATTGCCAGAATCTCAAAGCGAGGCTTCATCTTTTCTTACCGACTACAATCTGGGTCTCTTGTCCGTCATCAGACAGATGTTTCCATGAACACGTGAAATCTTAGTGATATACTTTTCAGAAAGGAATTTCCTTGCTCAGCACCCTTGCTGCAGTGTTCTAAATTCGCCAACTTCAGGTATATTACACAATGTCTAGGATTGTTTTGATTTCACATAGAAAAGCGCAATCTTTATTGAAATAATACACATTTATATTACAAGAATAAAAAATTGTTTTTAATATAATTTACTGAAAATTCCATCCTAACATTTCCTTGGACACGAACCTCACAAACACCGAATCGTCTACACTGGAAGACATTATTAAGTTAGCAGCGCGTTTATGGCTTGCATGAAAGGACATCCATTTATGAAAACTTTTAAACAGCATTTCATCTGTTACTCGTCTTTATAGCACACATCCATACTACGTTACGCTCCACTACTGGGATTACGTCGCTGACTGCAGTAACGTGACTTATAAAGACGATACAAGGGTATAAGTCACTCCCCAGAATATTTTATCCCAATTTAAAACAAAGATAATAAAAATAACTCTGCTTTGAATGAAATGTACAATAAGCCTGGTCAGTTTAAAGATTTGAATGAATGGATGTGGTCTTGTTTAAGAAAAATGGGTTTTAAATCAAAGCCGTTCAAATTTCCTTTTGCAGCACATAGGTGGTAACTCACACTTATTTTCATAGCTATACCCCAACGAACATTGATGTAAAGAAACAGTGCCAAGTGTGCAGTTTTATGCATGAAACTTAGAGCGCTCTTCCTACATACTTCTTGTCGTTGTTTCCTTTGTTTTTCGTTCAACTCTCACGTTTTGAGCCGCCGGTAGTGTTACCTGTTTTCCAATTACCGATAGGTTATCTATCTCCAAAACTGCATTCATTTCGTCCGCCTTCGCTTTTTCAAATATCGGGAATACATGTTAACGTGGTCTATTACACTTTTTGTAAACTGCGCATTAATCAGACGACCCGCATATTTTCTCACTTTTTCCTGAAAGTATGCAAATCTTGCAAAGGTCGGACGAATCTTTCTAGGTAATAATTTTCAAAGTCGATGCGACGGTATAATTTTATTTCTGTTTTTGCGTTTTCGACCATCATTATCGTCACAGATCTAGAGATATGTGGAACTGAGTCATGAATTTAAAAAGAAAACACCTTACGGAGTAGCAGCAGAGGAGGTGAACAGATCACTTGTCTGAATCGTCATTTGTCTAAAAAATAAGGTTCCTACGAAGGCTGAAAATAATGTCGATAATGTCGATAACGCTCAACCAAAGCCTCTAACTGACCGAGATTTTCTCTAATTGGGTTAGCTTATCTCGTTACTTCAATCTCCGACTCTTTGTTTTGTGTTTCGTTTACTCGCCGGGTCACTCAGTATTGGTCGTTCACCTCTCTGCTGTTGTAATTAACCAAAGATTTTATCCAGACCTATACGATACCTAGATCTTGGGTCATGTAAATTTATTGTTATAAATCCGAACGGAACAGCTTGTGCTTTTGAAAAGAAGTTTTTAAACTTGATCATGTCCATATCCCCTGAACACCAAGTATAATAAATATTTTGTAAGGTATAATTATCTACTCCATTAAACACGACTAAAATATTGCAGTTATCTCTGATCACTTTAGGTATTTGTGTATATCGCTGAGTAACATAAATCACGTCAGTTTTTTATGTCTGCCTCTGGAAAATATCCGAGCTGGATTTGATTGTTTATCTAACATAATATCGTCATATACTACGAGGTTATTAATAAATCCATCTAGGTCATCTACAGATGGAGCTTCACCAATATCGGTAATAAAATCAACAACATCATTGCCGTCTTCATTCAGCAATTTTGCGTTTTCGTTAAAATCTTTAAGTACTTCATAACATCGTTGATCATCTACAGATGGTGCTACTAAATATAATTTATCCCACTTGAGCCATCTTATTATCAGATTAAGTAATAATTGTGTCCTACCAGATCTAGATGGGCCTATTATAATCATTCTTATAGAATTTGGTAGTGCTGGATGGTGCCTTACTGGTTCTTGTTTTCGTGTCGCTGAGAAGTCAATTATATCCATATAATAAATAATATGAATTTATATTGTGTTCGATGCAGAGCACCCACGTCCACCACTGGATTAACAACAATAACAACAAAAAATAAAAGACGTGCAATTACAGGCAAATGTGTAAAATGTGGCATAAGAAAATATAAATTTATTCCTCTTGATTTGTCAGTCAAAGGTGGAGATATCGCTGCTTCATTAGGAAAATTACCAGGAGTACCATGGGCTAAATACCCCGGTGAGAAACATCTTCCTGGATATAATTATTGTGGTCCTAGAACTCGATTTGATATCCGACTTGATGATCAAGATCAACCAAGACCAGGAGAGTATCCAATAAATAAGATTGATCAAGCGTGTCATGTTCATGATGTTGCTTACAAAAGTAAAGATTTACAACAACGGCATCTTGCAGATGTGAAATTGATTCATGCGTTAAATTCTATATCCAATAAATCTCTCAGAGAATAACTCGCTAGTTTTCTAGTAAAAACTGCCATGAAAGGTAAAATAATGTTAGGGGCTGGTAATTAATTATATAACTATTATAATGGAATCTGTTTATTATAGCCCAAGAGGATATTGGAGAGGCAGAGCAGCGATTAGTAAACTTGCTGAAGCAGCAAAAGTCTCACGTTCTGTTGCTGCAGCTTGGTTAGCACGACAGGCAATATGGCATATTTATCTACCACCACCTAAAAAAATTCAATACGCACATTTCGATGTCAGCACCCCTAATGAAGTTCATCAAGCAGATATTTTATTTTTACCACATGACACCATTAAAATTTGTAGACGTCAATCACGCACGTACAAATACGCATTGACTGTCGTTGACGTTGCAAGTAGATATAAAGAAGCGGAACCATTATCAACAAAGACAGCATCTGAAGTTGCATCTGCGTTTGAGCGAATTTATCAACGTGGTGGTCTACGATGGCCACAATTATTATAAGTTGATCCTGGCAAAGAATTTCTTGGTGCAGTATTATCGTTGATGAAGAAACATAACGTTAAAATCAGACGAGGACACACTGAAATTCATCGTGATCAGGCAATCGTTGAAAGATTTAATCGAACACTTGCTGAGCGGTTATTTGGATATCAATATGCGAAGGAAATATCCACTGACTTTAAGTCGGGGGGAGAGATCTCGTGAATGGGTTTCAAGGTTACCAAGTGTGATAGCTGCGTTAAATAATGAAATTACTCGTTCAACTTCCATGAAACCTTCTAATGCGATCACAAAAAAATATATACCAATACACCGACGTGAATCTTCCTCTCAATCAGTATTAGGTAATGTAACTGTAAGATATTTATATGAACCTGGTGAACTTGAAGGTGGTAAAAAAAAGAGCAACTGATCCTATCTGGAGTGTGACTACACATAAAATTTCTAGCGTGGTAAGATCCACAGGTAGACCTGCAATCTGCAGACTAGATTCAACCGCCCCTCAACGTGGATTTGTACGTGAACAATTACAAGTAATTCCTGAGGACACACAATTACCACCACCTTCACTTATGTAAACTAGCACCTCTACGTCGATTACATTCGAGACATGTCAGCATCACATTATCACGTGTATGACCAGGATCACTATTAATTCTGTCTACGGTAAATTGTCTGGGATTATTATTCGAATATTGCCACAACATTACTGCGTTACAGCTTGCACAATTATTATTCTGTCGTTGTTTTAGTGTTATAATAAATTCAGTATCAATATCAAAGTCACGATTATTTTTTTTGTCACATTGCTTATAACTAGATAGTTTTTTCTTATTACGTCATTGCTAACAGTTTGATCATTATTTTCTGTAAAATTCATAATAACCCTATGTAGTTGATATATTCTTCTGACTCGAGATACTGCGAGATAAACTAAATTTGACCATTCGATCCGATCATCGACAATCCAGATATTTGTATCAGAAATAGTTAATCCCTATGACGAGTGAATCGTTATAGCGTATCTTAACGTCCACGGCGATTTATTCATGCTTAATGCGCTCTCAACAACATCAACAGCAACCAAAACAATATCATTCAAGACAAGATTTTGTATCCCACCACCAGGAATTTCAACTTCAATGTTCTGTCGTCGAGTATCTGCTGGGCGATACATAATGGTACAGGTAGATTTGAAAACTTTTCTTTATGTAACAGAAATAATTTCTCCTGCAGTTCATCACAAACTATTTTTCTACTTGCGACTATCAAATCAGCAGGTCTCCATAAATTTAAAAAATCATTCATAGTAGTTTCTGGAATTACTTTACGCATTATCTCACATTGTAATTTATCTGGCTGCAGTCTGATTAACTTTTTAAGTTCTTTCAACGATTCATCAACAGCTCTATGGTCATCAGTTATTTCTTCGTAGTAATCTACATTATTTTTCAGCCATTCATGTGGAGACTGTCCAATAAAGGGAGGTGGTTGACCATGATCGCCACACATTATTACAGCAGTATTCTTTGTCAATAACCATTCAAGGAATATTTTTAATATTTCCGACGATACCGTGTCCACCTCGTCCCAGATAATATACTTAGGCATATATTTTTCACCCATTTGCTCAGGAGTCCATGTGTCTCCGCACCATCTGAAGAAACTATGATATGTACATGATTTTACTCCTCGTTCTTTTATTTCTCTGGCGAGTTTATGTGTCGGTGTCAAAACAATTATATCTGAATGGTTGTTCAGGAATAATTTAATCGCACGAGTTGTTTTACCTGAACCACCACATCCATTAAGATAAACAGTTTTATGTCTAGCCACAGGATCATATACAGATGGTGCTGATGACAATTCTGATATTTGATTATTTTTGTAATATATTTCCTTAATTTCAACGTCGGCAGAGTCAGAATAACTAAGTATATTTTCTTGTTTTATTCTCCATGATCCCCATTCACCATTACCGAGTAGCGGTTTTAACAAATCCGTATATTTTTTATTTATATAAAACGAATCCGTAGCAACTCTGACAGCGTAACGAGGAAATCTATTTATCATAGACAGTAGATTTATCGAAACGTAGGCTAGCATTGAAGATCTTAAATGAGTAAACTGTGGTGAGTCACCATCAATACAACTTACAATTGTACCTAGTTTGGTTCCGTCTGATAAATAAGCATTACTTCGATTTATAAATGTGTTTTTTTCCGTTGTATCAGCGATTATAAAATCGAGTTCAGCATCGTCCATAATTAATCTTTTACAGTGTCGTTTATGATCATATGATCCTCCTTGTGTAAATTTGCCGATTATCTTTCTACCAAGATCTTTTGCAAGTTTCTCATCGCTTTCTTTCCTGTATTTATATATTTTAACAATGTCATCTTCGTTAAGATCAGGAAATTCTTTCCTGGCATCATCAATATTAAATCTATCCGGTTCTGGTAACCAAACTTGTTTCTGTGGACGATACGATATAATCGCTTCATTTACCTTTGATGATATTAAAATTCCAGCATCGAGCATATATCGTAATAGTACTATTGGAAACCAACATTTTTTCTGAAAAATGTTTTCCAAACCAAGCATAAGTAATCGGATGGAGATTTTCTGTAAACTCAAATGATTCTATATATGAGAATCCGGTTAAGTCAAAATCTGGTAAGGGTCAGTTTATCGCAACTCTGGTCATCTCGTGTGATGGATGTCCAAATCTCTTAAAGTATTCAGAACATTCTCCGCATCCAAGAAAACTTCCAGGATAACATGCTACCATATCAACTGAGATAACGTCGCTATAATCGTACTTAGTATTCCATAATCCACCGTGTCCATATTCAATACAACTTTTCTGGACATCTTCAAGAAATTCCGATCGTGTCGGTTTCCATGAATTTTTCTCCTGAGCAAAGTGAACAGCAACTGATGGAACGGTAAAACAATTATTTAGTAATTGTCCAACCTTGACATCGTCAGAAGTATATTTTAATGCAAGATTTTTCATTTCTTCATGAAGAGTTTCTGTACGATAAATATCCCCACCAGGCCGTGCAAACTGATCGTAATAATCATATTCTGAACTTTGAAATAACCAAACAGATACAGGGTCACTTTTACTGATATTTCTGATAAAATCAAATATATGACCATCATAAAATTTAACCGTTCTGTCTCGCGGAAATATTGTTACTGCCACAGTCCATGCATGCGCATTATGATCAATAATATCTATCGAAGCTCCTCTTGATTCATATTTCGATTTGTACAAAATCTCTCCCGTTAACGTCTTCACTGTTATTGGAAATTTTAATATCTTTCCCAGCTCAGCAACATCTTTAATAGATGCTCCAGTACCTTTAACTGCTTCTGCCCATGTATTTATTTTTTTACGTCGTAAATCCGTTAAACCATTACCACGTATTGCGTTTGTGAAGTGTTCTGTAACTCGTTCAGCTACACAGTTTATTCTTGACTCTGACAGTCTCATCGGCTTGAGATCATTGACGTCAGGTTTATTATTCAGCGGATATATTGCATAGACAACCGCAGTCACAGGGTACCTTCGTTCATAATACGGTTTGTCAATACCAGTAAGTACTCCGGGTTTGGATTTATTATTCAAGAGAACAATATTATTTCCCGACTGTATGCGGACTGGATCACGCTTGTCACGGATAATCCAAGTATCGTCGTCTGTCCTTACAATAAATTTTATTAAAATGAAATATTTTTGAACATCAAGGTGGTTAATAATCTCTCTTCCTCGTTTGTCATTCATTATAGTATCGACAACATTTCCGATCCTGAATGTTGACCACACATGAGCCGCACCATCGTCACGAAATTCCTTCTTGGCATCACGGATACGTTTGGTTACATCCTGATTTGTTAAAGCCAGATCTTGCATCGAAGAACTAAATTTATATTCTGGTAGTCTGTCAAGATCAAATCTAGCTCCCGCTGAGACGGCGGAAGGTTCAATTGTGGATAATTCCTCCATTATTATAATTAGGACAAATATATATTTAAATTAAATTTTAGTATATATAATGATTCAAACAAAGAATCGATGTGATTGGCTTATGATCGGATATACTTTTCCTTGTAACAAAGGATGTGTAAATGAATTCTGTGGATACCATATGCAAAATGTTAGACACGGTGGTCTAGGACCAAAACCGTGTGTGCAATGTGGTGTTGGAGTCAGAGGAAAAACTCAGTTGTGTGTAAAATGCGGCGGAAAAAAATACAGAGAACTAAAACGATACTATGATAAAAAAAATAATACCTTGACATTGTCAGGTAAATCTCCTATAAAAACCGCAGAAGATTATCTCGCTAGATTTTCAAAATAATGATTTGGACAAATAATATTATTATATAAATGGAGCAAAACAAATTTGTAACGCATCCCATAATTAAAAATTATGAAGCGTCTCGAGATGGTGTAATCAGGCAATGTCGATTAAAAAAACCAGTCGGTAATATCATTAATACTGGTTATCTCAAATTCCGTGCTGGGAAAAACCATTATTTGTCACATAAATTCATCTATGAATGTTTTCATGGGGTCATTAAAAACGGATTTGTAATTGATCACATCAATGGTAATAAACTTGATAACTCCTTAAATAATTTACGAATTGTTACACAAAGTCAGAATTGCAAGTTTGGAAAAAATGGCGTTAATAATTATTGCAAGAACGCAAGAGTTATTAGGTCTGTAAATATACAGACAGGCCAAGAAATAACTTTTCCATCAATAAATGCAGCTGCCAAATATTTTGGTATCACTCCTGCTTCAGTAAAACATGTCGCAGATAATATACAAAGATCTACATATTCAATAAAATATGATCAGCTGATTATATTTCAGTATATCCCCACTGTGTCAGATAATGAAACGATATAACTCTGTAGGTGAGTCAATGGTATTTAAAATATATTAAAAAAAACAGAATAAATAAATATTTTTTTACTGTATAGTTCGACTCTGTCAATTTTGCCAAGGGTTTTGTTTAGCCATCACCACCTTGACTCCGTCAAGGGGTCCACCTTCACTGTCGCTGCTCTCAGTGTCACTTGTTTCACCTTTGACAGAATCAAATAACATAATCTTTCTCAATTGCATTACACGATTGTCCACAATCTTTTTTCTTTCCTACTCGTGAGACAATTCGGATCTAATCTTTTCGATTGAAAGTGGAAGAGGTGCAAATAACTTCACCTGTGTGTCGTTTACCATTGCCATGGATTCTAACATAGATTGATAAATTAATTTCACGAATCTATAATTAGATGGCAATGTGTATTTATTCTCGAATTTTCGTTGTTGTAATGATTCAAAATCACACATAATTTTCTGAGGATCAAGATTATCAGATATCTTTATTCCGTCATGTTTTAATTTTTCAATAGCACAAATAATATCATTAATGTTTTCGTAGTTCATTATATAATAAATATTTCTTTAAAATAAAAAAAAATAATTAACATTGAAGTTTTTAACTTTGACTTTTGACCTTGACCTTTGACCCTTGACCTTTCAAGCTTTTAAAGTTGACTTGGTTATATATATATATATATATATATATATATATATATATATATATATATATATATATGTTAGATATGACTGACTTGGTCTTTGTATATAATTATTATTTTATTATTATGTTATATAATTATTATGTTAAATATATTATTAAAAATATCAAAAATAATCAGTAGCATCGTAAGCGGTTACCCGTCACTGGGCCCCCTTGATAGCCTTTGTGCCTTTCATGGGGTCCTTTGCATGATGATGTCTTTGTTATGACCGTTATTGGCACCCCATGTCCTGTTTCTATTTGGCTAGCATTCTTTCTGAATGTTTCTTTATGGGGTTCTTCAATGAGGTAGAGAGCTCAGGCATGCTACTGATTATTTTAGGGAGCTTTTGCATAGACACATCCCCCGGCGAATCGCTAAACGAAACGAAATTTTAGAGATTCAGAGGACTGTCTAGGCATTGCGAATTCAATAACCCCACCACCACCACCACCAAAATCAAACCCCGGGGTAAGTGCAAAACGCACTCACCACGTTGTTTAACGTGATGAGGGGGTATTGAATTCGTTGGAGCTGTGCTTCGCTCCCCAACCTTATATATAAAATGGCATCGTTCCGAATACTGTCGACACTCGTCAGCCACAGGAATCGAACCACGGCCGTCAGTCTCATAGTCCAACGCTATAGCACTGCGCCACTTTTCCGATTCATACATATATACGTTTTAAAATTATTATATAGTTAACCCAACACTGAATAAGCAGGCAATTTACGTACGAGCAGTATATACTGAATAAAATCACAATTATTGTAAAACTGTAGCGTAGATTTACTTCAATTTACAAACACAATTCATAAAATAATCGCACATTACATTTTCTGTGTAAGTTATCCGTTCGTTAAGTTAAAATACATGTATACAGTGTGTTTATAAGAGCTAAAAATAACTCTGATTTGTAATTACGCACTTGCATAAACCGACGTGATTGAAAGTCATCAGAGTCAAAAGGTGCATAAATATCCTTTTCTATTGCAAATTACTGCTTCACTAACAGCTAATTGCTAACGGACAACAAATAAATCGTTAAATAATTAACCGTTTTGATGAAGGAGAACAAAATATCTTCGTGGTCTTAAGAATTGACGCAGCGACGGGGGGATAATTGCTTAATTTACTCTACAGAGAGTACAGAGCTATCTCGCTTCATTATATTTACAATTGCCTCAATAGGAATTGATTATTATTCAGATTTTAATGATTTTTAGTACTGTTTAACCCATCAGATCAAAGAATTTGTAATCATTTCATTAATCAGAGCACTGTTTAACCCATCAGATCGAGAAATTTGTAACCATTTCATTAATCAGAGTACCATTTAACCTATCAAATTATGAAAAATCAGTAAAAAAAAAATAAATATATTATTTCAGAATCAGATTATTTTTTTCCACCTGATTACATCAGGGAATATTTACTCAGACGTTCAATGAGCGTATATACAGATTAAAATACAGTGATTCTTGTCTTAGATCCAACAGGTGTCCAGCCTGGTCAGTAAGTTTAAAATGCATCCATGATAATAGCGGATTATGTATACGTAGATAAACTGGATTAATTGGCTCAGATACAATTAACCACCCAGGGTGCGCTTGAGGACTGAATGAATATAATATATATCCTTGTTGAGCTTGAGTGGATTTTTCAAGATCTACTTGATAGCTACCATCAATTACGTCACATACTAGATTGACTGCGATCGTTGATGTTATATTAACAATACCAGGAGAAATATGAACGCCTTCACCATACGGATTACTATTATATTTAAGAATGGTTGATGGCGGGGCTATTTTTCTCCATGATTCAATTACTCCGGGAAAATATTCATCGATATTAATAAAATTAGGAATTTTTACTTCAGATATAAGATTATTTACTATTGTTTTTTTAGCATCATCATGGACAAACGTTGATTTAAGATAATAATATACATTTCTAGTTAGAATATGTTTAAGATAATTAAAATCATACAATATTAGATTTAAGTGTCGAATTCCTTCAAGGATAATTTCTTTTGTATCGTTGCTGTAATGTTATATTATGTTAGTAATATGATTTTTAATAACATTGAAAAAATAATTAAATTCATCATTCATTGCTTTATTTACAGCAGTGATAGGTATTTTACTAAAAAGCCATTCTGGAGTTCCCTTTGTGTAAATTTCTTTCAGATCAGGAATACTTTCAGCGTTATTAACAAAAAATTTATTGACAGTCCATGGGAACTTTTTTCTGTAATCGGGAATTTTTATAAATCTTTTTTCCGTCGTGAGAAATTCTTTTTTCGTTGGTTCTGGTGGGCCTTGATAAGCTGGTGTAATATCTGGCCAGCCTAATACTGATCTGATTGAACTTTGATAAATATCTACAGAATAATCAGGCGAAATTATTTCAATCGCCGCTGATAATGTTGGTTCATAAACAGTAATTGCTATTTTTGATTCTTTTCCTGTAATAGATTTAATTCTGCGCTGGAATTCATCGTTGATCTGTTCTATTTGATAACTACCCGTTGGAATACTAACTACTTGCCAATCAGGAGTTCCATCAGGCTTATTTTTATTAGCAAATACTAATGAATTATTTGTTTGTAGTCCACCGAATGGTTTTGATCTAATATTTGGCCAGCTATAATAAACTCGTAATTGTGTTAGGGCTATTTCTTTTGCTGGAATTGCTGGAATTGCGGTTGGAAAGTTAACGCTAAACTCAGGATTGGTCGAACTTAGTGATATCATAATAGTTTTTGACGGTGCTGAATTAGCGACGATCTGTTGAAGTAATTCTCTTGACGCTGTCGAGGACTCAGTCATTATTATTATTGTTATTATTTAATTCTCCATTTTGTCGCCTTGGCTATTGTGAGTGACTTTGTCACTAGAATCGCTAGCGATTCTGAATGCTTCATCATAGGTTGTCATTATCGTTGCGAACTCCTCATCAGATATTTTACCATCGCTGAGGTACGAAGAAAGATACGACGATAATTTAGAATAGGCTGTTGTTGCTGTTTTGTAATTTTATTATATACTCGTGTAATTTAGTATTTGTACATGCAGATATCTTCTTAGCGATAATACTGAGAATGCCTGCGATAGTCGTTGAAGTTGAAACGATAATTGTTACAACTGCAGGCGCCGTCATTGTTATTGTTGATAATAATAATCCGGCCCCAGCAACAATAGCGGAAACTGAGTAAAGAATTATATCAATGACAACCTTACGTCTGCGATATTTTTTTACTTTTACTGTATAATCGTCGATAATATTTTTTAATTTAATCTGACATTTACATATGTGATTGTATCTGTGACGTTGAACGTCGATAAGTGACTCCGTCACTAGGGTTTGATTCATTATACTATGACGTTAAGTAATTAATTGAGGAGTTTCAGCTACGAATTCCAGACACCACCAGTAACGTCTCGGGGGTATTTCCGTTGATGTCAACGTAAATATTTCTTTGGTGTTCTTATTTAGCATCACCAGTAGAGGATTATGATATACATTCGGTGATGATGAAGTGGCCGCAGTAATTTCCAAACCGTACATGGACAGCCTGTATAACCCAGTTACTTCTGCGGTATATTCGAGAGTGTTATTTTGTGGTGTCCATGTTGATGATCCTGATGCTACTGTGTACACGATATTGTTAATTTGTTAAGTGGAATTTTAATCAGATTAGTTTTTTGAACAATGTTAGGAATTCCACTGACAATGTCGTTGAGTTTCGTGTTAACGTCGGCGAGTTTGATATCAACGGTTGGTGGATCACCAAAAAATTCATGTACAGATTTGTTTATGTTTCTACGAAAATTTAAAAACGTTTCTACATGTCTAGTAAAACTAGCATTGAGTGTAGTCATTGTTTTTAACGAAGTTGTTACTGAAATTTCCTTATCATCGACGTATTGTTTCGTTGCAGCATCAAAATCTAATTCTGGTGTTCTGAGATTATTAATACCATTATTATTCATGTTGAGAAATGCACGCATTATACCGCCGTTGGCTAATACGTACTTAGATTCTTGATCATCGACATATTTTTTTGTTGCGGCGTCCGTATCTGCGGTTGGGTTTCCAAGGTCTATAATTTGATTTCGATTCATGATAATGTTTCGTGAATGAATCACCAGCTTTCTTAATATAATCGTTGACTGACTTACCGGAATCTTGTATTTTACCTTGATCAGTAAAAGTAACGATATTACCAACAACCGCGGTAGGAACTCGTATGATTACATCTGGCAGTTGTATATTGCTTGTCTTTAATCGTCCTTGTTTATCCTGAAAAACAACTACTTCATTTTGATCCACACTTGTAATATTTAATAAATCATCAATCTCATTTCTGAGCTGATCAAAAGTTGCATATTTAGATAAATCACCTTGCAGCTGAGCTTTACCACGAGAAGATCTTCCGTAAATATCTACCATTATATTTACTAATATCTGTTTAAATGTGACAACGTAGTATATTCATGCACGACTTTATGAGGTGGTTTTGTTGATTTTGATACAGCATCAAGTACAGCGAGTACTTCACGACCACATATTGGCGGATCAGTTAATGTTTGTGTTGGTAATGTTGAATACCATATTGGAGTACTTTGCATGCTGCTAACATATTTAAAAAATTCTTTTGGTGGCGCTAGTCCATATGAATCAAAATAAATAATTCCACGTGAATCAATTGCATATGCAACCCAATGAGTGCCCGGACCAGAGTTTTTATCGATATTAATAATACCAGTTTCAATATTGTTTGGTTCTTTTGGTAATTGATCACGCATGAAAACACCTCTGAAGTTTTTTATTTTTAATTTTTTAGCAGCATCAAGTAAATCAAAATTGGACATGGGCAGAATCAATGAACTGTCCCGGGAAGTCTTAGACCCTTTCCGTACCATGAATATGGGGTCCCTGGCAATCTTAGACCCCTTCCCTTTTTTTTGGAGGTTTTTATTCCTTGACCCGTTGCTTTCTTTAATGCCATTCCAGCAGCGGTTCCAACAGCGCCTAATGCAGCTGCTTTTGCAACAGCTGGGGCTGCAGCGGCTATTAATGCTGGTATAGCTGCAAGAAGAGGAAAAATTCCGCCAGATTTAACAATATCTTTAATGGCGCCCGCAGAAAGATTAAATTTTATACCTTTATTTGATTTTTTTGGCTTCATTGAAGTTTCTGAATTGACGCTCGGTCAACGATAATTTATTTGCACCACTCATTTGTTCTCTCTTTATCGATATTTTTAATCCACAGTTATTTTTTGATGCTGATTGTAGCTTTTTAATCTGACCAGGAGACAGACTGACATTAACGTGATTATATGACATTATAATATTATGAGCGATCTAATTACATGTTTTCTACTGGAGCATCAACGACTCTCATGCGACCACCAGCACCTTCAAGTAACATTGATTTATCGCTGAGTATAACGGCTATTGCTTTGTAATTAGCAATAACTCCTCTTGTCACACGAGCTCGAAAATTTATGTCAACAACAGATTGTCTAAACAAATCTAAATGCTCCAGCGAAAAGTAATAAATCGGATACAGCGTTGTAAAATCTCTCTGTGATATTTGTAAACCAGTATCAACATTCTGATCATGTCCCATGAACGACATAAGACGATGATATGCACGTGCAACACTGTTTTGTTGAAAATTTAATAACATATCCTCGGATGGTTCTTGATGTCCATTTATTCTTAACGAAACCTCAGAACCACCAAGATTGTCAAATATCATAATACTACGCGTTTGATCATTTACCCGTGCAACATCTTGAAATGCAATAAATATATGTCGTGGTGCTGCTATTCCTTGCTGATAAGCTTTTTGCCATGTAAATAAACCATTAATATTACTCTGGATAGCATCTGTGGTCATTGTTAACCATGATAACATCGATTTACCGCCGCTGCCCATGAAAGAAATTAATCTTTGTTCTTCAGATATTGATGGAGTCATTACTGGCATCCACAATGAAATTTTTGTAAGAATTACTTTACCAGCATCAACACCGACGGGTCGCCATATTGCATCATTGTCGGTTGCTTTTCGTACAAGTACAACTGTATGCTTAGCTCCGAAAATAACCTTTCTAACATTTCTACAAAATCCAAAAATGTGTGAAAGTGGAATCGCACATGAAAACCTTTCATCTTCGCCAAGCATTGCTCGACGCGACGCGAATCCCAAGTTGAAATTTTCATTCATTGATACAACCGCGTCCCCAGCTGCATTTAATGTTACATTCCTATGTTCGGGCTGATCGGTTGTGTCCTTTGTAAACATCATTGATGGACCAGCCGATCTTGAATAATCATCGCTGTATCTAGCCAGACCAAGTATTGTTGTTGCAACATCAACATCTTTTTGAATTGATTCAATATTTTTTCCATCAATCATGTACGTAGCGCTATCGAATAACGCCATAATACTGTTATTAACAAAACCATATCGATCACCAATTCCATAATCTGTATTATCTGCTTTTAAAAGTCTACCTTCTACTTCAATATATGCCTCAGCAGGTAAGAAATACCTACTTGTATCTTTAACTTGAAGTTCAATTCGTCCACGCTGATCTGGAATTCTTGCATCATAAGAATAATATTGATAATCACGCACAGACTCATCTTTAAGTACTGGTGCGTCCATGTCAAATGAGGGATCAGATATACGTTTGAACATCTTTATTATATTTATTATTGTCTAACACGAAGACCACTTCGGGAAGTGAGACCACTTCCTGCTATCAGACTAGCGGTTATATTTTTTTTCTTTTTCTGACATTGGTACACTAGCCAACTCTGCTAGTGTTTGATTAGCAGCTTGATTTATTATTTTACTAATATTTGCGGGCATTGTTTCAGTGCTGGCCAGTTTCACTGGTGGCTGAGGTTTTCGTCGTATTAATCGTGCTAGTCTATCTTTGATTGCTGAGAATGCTTTACTAGCAACATCACCAACAGCACCAATACCTTTTTCACGAACAACATCAATAGCTTTCATTCCCAGTTGCTTTGTAATCGGTATTGCTTTTGGGGCTATCCTTCTAAATAGACCCTGAACAACATCACCTAGTCCATCTCCGTAGGTCGTTTTGTATACTGGTAATCGTGAATTTATTACTCTAACCATGGTTGGTCCACGTTGAGCATTATATACGATCATTTTATTATAGTAACTGTATTTAATTACGTACTCAATCACTGTGGTAGTCATCGGCGATTTCATTAATGAGAGACCGATACACATTAATATCCATGATACCACCTGTAAATAATCGTTTACAAATATCAGCTGCTTCATTAATTATTTCTGGGAAATTATTGCCAGCTCGTTTTCCTCCAATGAGGATTTCTAGTCGATTAACATCGGAGAGAACGCTGTTTGGACAATTAATAAGACCACTCCCTTGATTAGTAAGACCACTTCCAGTAGGAGGTTCTTTTTCAAGCAATCCTAATTCTTCTAAATCTTTTTGTAATTTTTCTTCTTTCTCTTCTTTTTCCTTCCCTCGATATCCTTCCCTCGATATCGTCTCCACCATTCTTCTGTGCTGACGGGAGCGTCTTGCCATTCTTCCTCCTCTTCCTCTTTGCATGGTTTCTGTTGTTTTGGAGATTGTGGCAATGGTATTCGTGATTTTGGAGATTGTTGTTTTTGTTGTTTTTCTCTTTCTGTATACGGTAGTAGTCCTTCTATTTTTCCTTTTTCTTGTTTTTTACGTTCTCCTTTTTCCTTTCTTAATTGCTTTTCTAATTCTCTTTCTTGTTTTGCTTGTGCTCTTTCTTGTCTTTTCTGTTCTTCATTTTGTTTTCTTTCTTGTATTCTTGATTGGATTAAATCATCAATTTCATTAACATAATCTCGATATAATGGATCATCAGCTTTAACTTTTCCAACATTATAATGTATGCGATATAATCCTTTTTGCCAATTTTCACGAGTTTTAATATCATTAGCGTGTTCAGGTTTCATTAATTTATCTCTTCGATCAAAATTTTCCACAGCAAACGCGGCTAATTGTTATGTGTCTTTAATGTTATTTTTGATTACCTTAACAGTATTTTCATCAAATTTATTTAACAGTTCAGCATTACTTATTGCAGGACTCTTTTGTTTAGGGGCTAGTGCTTCAGCGCCTTCAGGTTGAGCAGCAGCAGCTGGAAGTCCCCGTAAAATCCTTTTTGTCTGTTTTGTTCTTTCTGCTATTTTTGTAGTTGCTTCAGCAGTTTTTTCTAAAGCAGGAAGAAGACGTTTAGTGGTTTCTGTAATAGGTTTAAATAATTGTTTTGTATCCCCTTCAAATTCAACTTGAGATTCCTGACGTGGTTGTAATTGTTGCTTAACAGAATCACGGACGGGTAGATATTTTTTAATTGCCTCTAGTCGCTCTCGAGCTCATCTAGCTGAGTGTGGTTCTCCAATCATTATTGATAATATTTATACTGGATGTTTAATTTACAGCAGCAGAGGAGGTGAACGACCAATATTGAGTGACCCGGCGAGTAAACGAAACACAAAACAAAGAGTCGGAGATTGAAGTAACGAGATAAGCTAACCCAATTAGAGAAAATCTCGGTCAGTTAGAGGCTTTGGTTGAGCGTTATCGACATTATTTTCAGCCTTCGTAGGAACCTTATTTTTTAGACAAATGACGATTCAGACAAGCGGTCTGTTCACCTCCTCTGCTGCTGGAGTTAAACGAAGAATATGTACCATGGGTTAGAAAGACTTTACTAGCAACAACAGCAAGCGAAGCATTTATAGAGCATCTCAGAGGAGAGGTCCGTCAGAGTCATGACACCTACCAGCCAGACCGCTTCGGTGGCGTAAGTGGTTAGAGCGACCGCCTCGAATGCGGGAGGTCGCGGGTTCGAACCCCGGCCGAGTCAAATTCTACCCAATTTATTAATTATAAAGAGTAACCTTAAATCAACTTTATCCTTTAGACATCATACAAGGTAAAGCGTATACCAGTGAATGTAAATCTATGTACAGGTGAACATATATTAGCATGATTGTCACGGTCTATGTTGTTATTAAAGCTGTACATCCAAATACATTTTAAAATAAAACGGAATAACCAAATGAAGAACCAGTCAAATCAAACGAAACAGTTTCAGCTGTCAACTACCATAAAAGCTGCATCCCTGAGATATAATAGTTGTTACCTCATATAGATTAGATAATTATGTAGTCGAAGACAAGACAGCCTTCAAATGTTTAATATTCTAAACAAGTGAAATGAAAAGTTTGTTTTTAATACAATATATTACGCAGCAAATTATACAGATTCCATCGTGTGACACAGTGTGTTTGCTAAATTCTAGAATTTAAGATTTGGACCAAAATGTAAACTCACTTTTAAAGAGATGATAAACTATGTTATGCCAATATGTTTCATCCAGGTCACCAATGTAAATCTACTTAGTAGTGATTTTATTGCCAGATACAATTTTGCGATAGTACTTTTTGTAAGTGGGGGCTATTTATTGATCATCATATTTTTTAACTAAGGGGAATAAATATAGTTTTGAGGATTTAAGATTATCTAAACTGTCATATAATGAAATATGACTTTATTCAAATAGTGAACGTTGACAGTTCCTCGACATCTGCCTACCGCTGTGTTACCTCACATTGATCCTACCTCTTGTAAAGCAAGACTCAATAAGCTATCACACCCTTTACATATTTGTTTCACCAATTCATGTATATTCCTTCTGAATTCACCAGGAAATTTCTGTTCATGACAGACTACACATTGAATCATTTTATTCTATTGTTTTCCAACGTTCTCATATAATATTTTATTACATACCCATTTAATCATAGATGGCTGATCTGGCGTTCTATACAGAACTCCAGTCTGTGATTTCAAATTGCCCCTCGTTTGTTTTGATTCTTAGAAACACGTGCACGCTTGCATATGAAGACTCGGTTCGTTAACCTTTTTTCAGTAACTTCGCAAACACGTATGAATTATACCTGCCAATTCTCTACATGCACCTGCTGATCTTGAAACATGTATGCACACATATTTTTTAATTGTAGTTCAGTCGTACGTGTGTACAAAAAATTCCAATGACTTTTGTGGTGATGAATTTGAAATGAAATATTTTTTTTATCATCTTATGTCTTTACAACGGTGGCATTACAACGAGGTTTTTTATATCAAGCATTTGTAAGTAATAAGAGACATGAAAATTTAAGATCTGTATTTGCCGTAAATTTCAGGAGTACAAGTTATTATGCACACTCAGACACAGTTCAAAATTCTTTCGTCTGCTTTTTCGGTGACTGATCTGGTGTATACCTTCTACACGATAGAGATTTTATTTTGAAATTTTATAAAATCTTAGCCCAGTAATGTTTCACTATTGGTTACGTCTTTTCGACCGATTCATCCTGCCGATTGGATTACATATGCATACTGTTTAGTACCGTTGCGTCTTTAATTTCCACTTTTTCTTTATATGTTGCTTCGTACAATTCTCAAAGTTTCCGACCTACCGTTGTGTGCGTACTGTATTCATTACTTTGTCAAGCCTTCTTTGCCTGAACTGCAAACAAAACGAACCTATCATTCTTTATGTGTTTTTTTTAATCGTGTCTGAACGTTTGTGTACAGTGCCATATCCCTCGACTACAAATTGCTTGTAATTCGTATTGCTTTCATTGCTGCGAAAGTACTATTATATGTGCTATATAACAGATCCCCCCTTTCTTTATAGAGAATAACTACCATCGTAAAAGCATAGTTCTTCCAGTCCATAAATTTCGTACCGATATTGGGTCGAATTGCAATGTGTTGTTATATTTCTAAATCCCAAACTACCATCTTACATCTAAGTAAGAAAAATGAGCTGGCTCAAAAACTTTACGTAGCATACTTGTTCATTTTATACAGTAGTTTTGTTTGTGTGTGTGTGTGTGGGGGGGGTGTGCGCTATTTCTTGCACGGGGTGGGTTGCAATTTTGATATATTTACAATATAACCATTTAATCTTACATGCTTAATCTGGCGTTCGATACAGCTGTTCAGTCCGTAATCTGGCGTTCGATACAGCTGTTCAGTCCGTAATCTGGCGTTCGATACAGCTGTTCAGTCCGTATCTCCGATCCTATACTCAGATTCGAACTACTTAGATTTTTTTTTCTTAGATCATTTTTAGACGTAGTGAATCGAACTTTTATAAATCACTATTCTTTTCAAATTGCATTCATACAATAAGCTAAATATATTTAGAAAGCGTTAAGGAAGGAACATGTAATAATACAAAACCACATTGTTGTTTTGTTCCGAGTCAGAAAAGATCTCATTTGATATGATTTATGAATACGTCTCGTCCTGACGTCCTCGACGAAGCCTAGGCCGATAAATCAGATTCCCAGATATGTGTTGATATTGCTGTACGATTTGTGTGTCTGATGTCACCTGTTCATTTGCATAAGTAATTTTGCTGCATGCAAATCTTTCCGGCGTACAGTTTAGACACTTACCGGTATTTGGTAACAGACATATGTAGCAAGAAATTCCAAATGGCTACAGGACATAGGGTTGTATTATTCTAAGTGACTATACATGTCGCCAAACATAGGATTTGATCCAGAAATATTATGTACATAATGTCAAAAGAACAGTTCAACCCACGATAACTCAAGAGATGCAAGTAATACCAGTGAGTGTCTAAATGTTACACCGATATGTTGCGGACAGGTAAGTCTGCAAACGGTTCCACGATTTTATGAACAGGTGACACCAAACCCACATATCGTCCGTCAGTATCAAACTCATTCGGAGATCTGATTTATTGGACCATCCCTGTCCGTATATCATTTCAAACTAGTTCTTTCCGCCGACTGAGAACAAAAGACGTATGCAGTTTTCTTTATTTCTGGAACTTACTTTGCAATCGGCATCATCTAGCCAGTACAGTGTTAACTTGCAGTTAGGCACACACATACATGCCTACAAGCCTAACCCGCTTAATATAACATGTTTCCTATTATTATGCAAATGAAGTTCCCAGTGCAGAGTAAGATGATCAGTAGCTGAATAGGCCAGAGAAGCTCATTCATTGTAATGTACATTTTTTGTAAACCATACCGATTCTATATTTAATTATTAACATAGCGTATAAATGGTCCTTTAATTGGCAAAATTGTGGGAGTGTATTGGTGTAACTAATCTGGAAAATTAACCACTTTTCTTTTGAAAAACAAATGGTTAAAAGATTATATTTATATTTATATATTTGTTTACATACTCTCTGTACATGGAAGAACGTTAATTTAAAAGTAGCAAAACGCGATTTATTCCCACACTGACATTTTTCTTGTTAATATCTTATTTAGAACACTAAGAAAATGTAAGAATACCTTTATATACACAATATTAAATTAAAAAAAAAAATAGGAAATGTATTATGTATAGGCTGCTAGGTGCTCTCACTAACATAACAAAAAGGCAATGGATGATTAGGATGTCAGTTCCGAATACTATACAATTTAAGACCAGCTGTTCTCGTGGTAGTCTCAGTTTACCAGATAAACCCGAAATCAATACATTTTCCCAGTAAACCGAGAGTACAAAGGAAATGAGTTCTAGCTATTACATGAAAAAGTTTGTGAAATAGATTCAAGCTATATATTGTTCTGAGAGGAGGTGATGCGTGTTTAGGTCACCTATTTACGCCAAATTAGGTAAAAAGTAAAGATTGCGTCCCCGTAGATTAGGGTCTAACAGGATGGATTGGTAGCGAAACGGAAGTGGTTGTATGTACAATAAGGAGAGCAGATAATACATAGAGACCACGTACTCTACCCTCCACTGATATTTCCTCCTGTTATGACCCATATCTCTGTTTTCTCGACCAGCAAAGAAGGCAATTCTCCGATACCCTACTTCCACCCATCACAAAGCTCTCACGCTCTGACCATCAGTATCCAGATCTCTAACATGTGGTTTTAAAAATATCTGATTACATGTCTCCATACGGACCTGAATCTGATGACCGAACGTAGAGACAAAATGTTCCGATCTATTAACACACTATGCATTTGACTTAGATTACTCTGTTGTCATTGGATAGCAGTATGTTGTACGAGACAATCAGCCACGCACCTTGTACCACCGACTTGGATTCGATGGCTACAAATGATTTACAGTGCAACAGGGTAAAATAATTCAGGTTGAAGGCTAATCATGCCAAAAGTATTTATATTCAATAAAGCAAATAAAACCGTCGCGTCAGTAAAATGCTTGTCCCGAACCCAGACTGCATGCATTATATAAGGATTCATGTGTCTGGTATCATTATTTCTTAAATGTCGGATACAAAATATATAATTCATTGAAAACTGACCAATCAAATAATATCTGACTCGACAATTCGAGTCCTACATTTACTAATCATCCGACAACGCTATGGTTGAGACATAATACATCTAAAGGTTTAATTCATGTAGAAACAGCCATGTAGAGATTTGCAAACACAACGGTTTTTGTGTTTTATTTGTTTGTTTTGTCTATGTTTTGTATATGATTTTGAAAAAGACTCATTAAGAGTCGAAAACGCTCAGGCTAGTTAGATACTAGTTTTGCACTGTTCGTCGTCAGTTTTTTGCATTTATCTCAATCAATCCCTGACACACGTGATCCCTCGCTGGATCCAGTGCGCTTGAAAGGGCTGTTATTTGCCATATGATTTGTATTCTTTACACACACACACACACACACACACACACACACACACACACACACACACATATATATATATATATATATATATATATATATATATATATATATATCTTTATCTTTGTGTGCATGTGTGTTTTTGTGTAGTTTTACAATGCACTGATATTTGATACTCAGACAACAGTAAGCCTATTGTTATGTCGTACATGCCCTTCCTACAAAAGAGCTGGCCACGTTTGTGTTGTGTAAATGCTTATAGACACCACGGACAAAACTTTGAGATAAATATAACCATAATTGCTGAATGGTAAGGCTGCTTATTGTGTGGTTTAAATCTTTCTTTGACTGACGGGTGAGACGCTATTCATTTCAAGTGTATGCAGACTTATTCTCCAACCTTCATGTTAAATTACATGATATTATTTCTATCAGCGATCTACAACTAATGAATCAGTTGGGTAAATATGAAGAGCAGTATAATATGTAAACTAAATGAATATCATAAGATACTGTTTGAGATTTGTATATTGGAATATAATAGATGACACAATTTATTGCTTACCTGTACCAATCAGTAAAATAAAGAATCGTCTCAGATCCAATTTGCAATAGAAAATGTTAACACTCTGCACTGAGACAAATATAACAAACGTTAATTAAATATGTCATATAAGAGTTAAACTTACCTCGAATGGAAATTAATTTCTTTAATGCCTCTATTTCCTCTCACTCTCTCACTCTTCTGTTTTCATGTATCGTATTAACCGCTCTGGTTTTTTCTGGTATCAGGGAACTTTAATTAGTTATTCGGAACTTATTGGCCCTTCAGATCATGTGACCTGATGTGACGATAATGGAAAATTTTCAGATCAATATGCTTACCATTTATGTATAGTCCCTTTATGCAAGGTAGATAGACGGTTGGAATTTACGAGCGGAACATACTGTACTGCGTAGACATGAAAGGGAGTAAGCGTGTTAGTCAAATATTCAGAAGACTATGATTTGAAAGAAAACAAAAATATCTTATATAAACATAAATATATAATCATATATATGGTTCTGATTTATTTGACAAGAAAGATGGCACACGATCGGTACTTTCGTATAATTTAAAAGTTGTTGCTGTCATGGATCGCATTACTTGCTAGCGACAGCACTCTTACCGGCCTTATGTACTTGGAACCTAGCGTGCCCTAGTTTTCGACGTAGGTAACTACATACACTTGGTGGAAATATTACGTTTATGCATAAATGTCGGCTGTAACAGGGAATACCAAATAGAAATTTTTATTTTAAATTCGCTTGGGTTTTAAGTTTTCGTTACTCGTACATCGTGATAAGTGAACTGTCACTGTAAAAAGTTTTAATGAGTATACTGTTTCAGACAATTGTACAATTTTTTTTTTCCAGACGCCGGGCTGCTGCAACACCAAACTGAGCACCCATAGTAAATGAGAGTGTGCCGTTTTTCTGTTGTGCAAGCACATCTTGTGTGGGTGTTTCTTTCCGAAAGAGGAACCCGTGGATTGATACACACTTCAAAATTAAAATCAGATTTAATCCACATTCCGCTAGCTTCGCTTGCATATCATGCTTGTTGTAAAGGTACAAGTGACGCATGATAATAACTATACCTTTAAATATGACTGTAATGTGATAGAAGTCAGACGGATGGGGTATACGGCAGTTAGAACAGAGAGAGAGAGAGAGAGAGAGAGAGAGAGAGAAAGAGAAAGAGAGAGAGAGAGAATGATAATGATGATTGATGGAGTATCTAACGACAAAAATCGTCAAACCTATACATACTTTTTGTTTTGTCTTAAAAGTACTCTCTCAATAAACGTTCTTAATTGAAGACCATAGTTAACACGAACATTCCAATCAGACCGGCGAGACAATGTTAGTCATTGAAGGGATTTTTTACTTGCTTAATTTTTAATCCTTTTCACCACCAAAACAACATTTAAAATTGTAAAAGTTTCTCTAAGTACTGCAAAGTTATATTTCCAGCAATTACAGTACTCGCCTGATTTGTACAATCCACAATCAGTTTCTTGCTGCCGTCATGAAGAAAGAAAATAGTCGCACATTTTTATAGTGTGAACTAACGAGAGTCAGGCCCATCTAGCACGCTAACTAGTTGGATCTCCTTTGTTAAGTCCTGCAGGTGTATGACCCATAAAATTTTTAGATCAAAACCTGATTGGCTGGCCTTGCAAAGTTCTGCGATAAAACGGATCACTGCCAGCTAGTATGATACATGTTCATACATAGGCACTATTGTTTCTTTGGTTTTCGGATGATACCACATATTTTTTACATTTACACGCCATTTGGTTTCAAATCACCCATGACGGTTATATTACTTTTATCAATAAATTCAGGGTATTTTCTATTCCCATGACATCATATTGTGGACTATTTGATAAGACTGACTTTCGTCTCTTTTGTGCAAATCAAAGAATTTGCTCTTGTAACACTACAAAGTGATTTGGAATGCCTTTGCAATATGCATATCGAATATGCCTTTATGCCTAACTAAATTGCTTTCTATGGTTCTACATAATATTTTTTATTTTCATTTTAGACGTGTTCCTGTACCATGAAATCGTTAATTCTTCAGCTGCACTCCGATGCTTGATAAAAACAAACCAACATATTATATTATTTTTCTAGCTCAGATCTTCCTTTTTCGTGCAGGGAAAGAACCTTTGAAGAAATAATTCTGAAATTATTTACTTAAATTTTAAATATGTTTGCAAAACTTTTATTAAACGTCTGGAAATTGTGAAAGAAAGATAACTCTTTGAGAAACAAAGGGACGTAATTCTTATATTTTATTAAAGTCAGCTATCTTTAAAGAAAAGATGTCTTTTGGAAACAAATGGATGCAGTTCGTACATTATTTTAAAAGTCTGACTGAATATTGATTATTTTGAAAGAAAAAGTAGTGGAGAAATGGACACAATTCTGATATTTTAAATACTTTTAATACTGTTTTCAAAGTTTTAACTATTTTGTCATAAATTTGTTATTAAAGTTGTTGATATTTTTAAAATAGACAAGAAAATGAATATGCATAATAGTTTAGGAGAATATAACAGATTTCATGTATCAACATTTCGCTAAATGAGAAATTTAATGAATGCACGGAGGGTAATATTGCATTTGATGCATCATATATTTAATGTATGCAGATTTATTTGAATTTAAGTGTGTGTTTGTGTGTGTGTGTGTGTGTGTGTGTGTGTGTGTGTGTGTGTGTGTGTGTGTTTTTAATGTAGCTTTAACAATTTGAGTCATATCGCTACGATGTCTGCAGTGTCGGTCCTGCATTAGAGGCGGACGCTCTAACCACTTAGGCCACCGGATGGGTTAAGTGATTTAAAATGTTTTTTTTTTTTTTTTATCTCTGCTAATATGATTTTAATTTTTTTTGTTGGATATTTTGGAAGAAAAATCAGTATATGTAGCTGCTTAACGTAAAGTATATTATATGTATAATGTATGAGTGTTCATTTTATTATTTAAAGGAGAAGATAGCATGTTATAAGATATTGTATTTCATGGAAAATATATCATACATCATATCATATATAGCTAAATCATACATTTCGTTAATGCACCAAGGATAATATTTTATTTTATAGATCGTACATTTTATTATGCATAACCATTTAAAAAATAGAATCTATTGGCTGTTATTTTATATCGCTATAATTGAATTATTTTTGTCTTAAATATAAAACTAAACGCTGTTCTTTCTCATTAGATAAATGCAAAATTTGTTTACCATAAACTGATTTAAAAGTCCAAAGAAAAAAAATCCAAATAATATTAATCTTTTCCCATTGAAAATTCTAAAAAGTTTATTTACATTTTCACCTGTTTTCAATACGTCAAACGGAAACGTCTATGTTTAATTTTCAGTTCGAAATTTATAATATAATTCAACAACACATTTCAAAGATATCCGATATTATGCAATCCGAGAATATCGGAAATTTATAATATGACACTGATACAATCTGAGAATAACTGAATTAATATGATTTAATGATAAAATCAGAGATATTCAAAATGCATAATATGGCGTAACGATAAAACCCGAACACATCCAAACTTTATTATATGACTTAACGATAAAATTTGAATATATCGGAAATTTATAATACCAGTTAACGACAAAACTGGATGATTTCCAAAATTTATATGATTTTATGATAAAATCCGAGGATAGAGAGGATAATTCTTGCTCCGAGTGAATAAAGGTGTTATTTCATCAATTGGGTGAAGACGCTTTTTGCACCCACGGGATGAAATATATCCGTTATTAACTCGTAGCAAGCAAATTTTCTTTTATTTTATGCTCAAAAACGTATTCGTTAGCAATATTTATAAAACACTGAAGTATAAAATTTATTTATGTATCCCGCGCGATTATGTCAGAGGTTTACCGTTCGTTTTCTGTTGTGTTTTGTGTACATTAGCACACAAAACATATGTTGTAACTTATTGCTCCTTCGCAATTCAAGGCAAACAGTACGCTAAAAATAAAAAAGAAGTAATATTAAAAAAAAAGAAACAAAGAAAAAAAAAAAGCGCTTTGTTGGATGTGAATCGAGGTCCCCAGAATGCGAAGCTGGAATTTTTTAAACCAGTTGAACAGTTTCAAATTTCTTGGTTATAAAGTTATAAAATGACCACATGTTTTTCGCATTTCCCTCCAGTAAAATATCAAGATTATTTCTCTCCGAAAATCCAGTAATTCAGTTCTTAGGGAGCAAGGGACATGTGTGTGTGTGAGATTTAGATTTTTAACGTAGCTTTAACAATTTTTCAGTCATATCGCTACTATGTCTGCAGTGTGACAGTTTATAGTGATGTCTAGCACAGGGGCATCATGCCGCAGACATGTAGCATGATGTCCCACCCAGTCACATTATCCTGACACCAGGCCGACCAGTCCTAACACTAACCTCTTAATGCTGAGCTTCAAGCGAGGCAGCTGTTAGTACCATTTTTTAAAGTCTTTGGTATAACTCGGCCGGGGTTCGAACCCGCGACCTCCCGCATCCGAGGCGGACGCTCTAACCACTAGGCCACTGGAGCGGTCTGAGCAAGGGACAGTTTCTATGCACAAATTTAATGTTGCATACACACCTGCCAAATATAAAATGTCATAAAAATAAAATACATAAGTGAGGTCAAAAAGGTCCATATTTTTGTCAGTTAAAGCAATGATATTTTTATGTTTGGCTTTATTATAAAGCCAAACATAAAAATATCATACGCTTTAACTGACAAGTCAGTAGAAATTCATATAATAAAAAGTTGATGTACCCCACTCTCAAATTTGTACATGCATTTGTCATATCCGAAGGCCAGTTTTGAGAACACATGATGCTCACACTGCAAACACAAGCCCTTTCCCTAGGTGATAATATTGAAAAACACTTTGTACTTAATAGCTTGATGCAATACAAAATAGTTGTCATCAAGGCAGGTTTTGAGATATTCTACTTGCCTTGAACCAACTGATATTAGTGGCTAGCTCTGTTTCCTAGCCGACTACTGGTATTTCGCTGGCTACGTACTGTGCAGTGACTACATGAGGTGTACATGCCTCACATCAACTTCAAGAACAACACAAACCGGAAAGACCAATTCACAAATATATCCATATCTTTAACTATTACACAATAATAGCCAAAAAAGTCACACCATAGCTTAAGTTACGAAATTTTCCAGGGACCAATTTACGAAACTGTCCCCTGCCACCTTAGCACAAAATAAATCCAAATATCAGGAGGCCCCCAGTTGTTGTACTGCATTGTATGCCTGACGCGCACATACTGAAAAGTTAAACCGTAGCTGAAGCAATTATCAGATACTAGCTACAAAACAAGTCTGGCTTCCTGAGCCATCACCAGATATGACGAGCACTGAAGTTTTAGACTTGGCTGAACTTGATTTTTTCATCAACGGTACAACAAGGGCATATTTGTTTCGCGGGCCGCCTTCAAGTTGACGGAAGATCTCAACGGACACATAATACCTACAACGACAAGGAATCTCCACAATACACCCATTAAAGAGCATCAGTACTCGCTTACGTAAGTATTAACTTGGTATCGATGATCAAAAGATATCCGGCAGTTGCAGGTAACGGCTGTTGCCTTAGAGTTGCCACAGATTCAACTTACATTGATATAAATCTCCAACCAAATCTCGATATGCTTCCTGTGTTAAAACTGACTGAACATACATTATCAAGATCAACAGCACCGTATGAATTTGTTCGATATGACCACTAGAGAATTAAGCAAGAAACGATAGATCTCCGCAAGAATCTGCTAAGTATCATGCAGCGCAAGAATATTTACGCAACGGTAATTTAGCTAAAATGTCATCGGCGCTATCGGTAAACGATCCGGTTGTTCGTCATAAACTCGTGTATCTGAATGGAGGTAAAACAATACGAATCATTGATCAGCTTACAAATTTCGCCGATAATGTTGTCCTCACAATCACGCATATGTCGCAAGAAATAAGAAAGAAACTAAACAAGTTAAATCACAAACTTATCACTGTTTTTTCCGATGGCCGTGTGATTCTAATTGGGACCCAGCGAGCATGGGAAATAAATATATTCCTCGTGTGATAATATGGGACGAAATCTATAATGTACCAAAGGCAACGCCGGAAATGTTTCTGACATGGATGAACACCAGGCCGGTTTGTGTGTGGGGATCAAAGTGAACCACATCCTATCGCTGACGAATCTCCACATTATTGGACCCATGAACAAGCCGATTATTACGAAGACGTTTTTGATGATTTTCATGCCGAAGAAGAACCGCTAAAACAACTAAAGGTCAGAATGCGTTTGAAATCTTCCCGAGTGCAGGTGCGAGGATATGTGTAATGCAATCCCCGAGAATTTTACAACGACTTTTCCGCCGCGTGATCTTCTTTCTGATGGTTTAATCGTGGTGCCGTGAAAACAAGTTTGTGACAAGCTTCAGCAAGAATTATTTGAAATTCATGCGAATATATTTCCAAACAAGCTTGCCCCGTTGATATATCGTACATCGGATACTCGTCTTCAAAAACATTTCGGAAAAAAAATACCTGGTTGCTAGCGAGCCCAATGAGACACTCAAGCTTGTTTTTAACGAGATAGTTTATGTTTCGCTGTGTGAAGTAGCGTAGCGTCCAGAAGACGGCAAGTCACATTGGTGTCTTCAATACGAAATGACGGTTTATGGTTCACAAGGATTTTCGATAAAAAGAATCCCAAATATGTATGGATTATCTATGGTCGCATCGAATGGTCAAATCTTGCATTGCTCGTCGTATCACGAGTCGAATACATGTCACAATTGTCAAGAGTGGCTTTTGAAGAAGACATCAACGACCACAAACTTTAACCACAGGAAAGTACACTGATGACAAAAAATATAGTATCATACCTCCTTTGTGACGAAAACAACGGCGTAACTGTAGATAACATTCTTGAGCGAAACCATAAGAAAAACAATCGATGCATAAATGCAACAATGCTATACGATTATCTTGCTGGTCATTCTAGACAATTTATCGTAGATCGTACTGATAATCAATTTTATCTTCTACATTTTATCCTCCCACATAATATATTTCAGTTGCATTGCTGCGACGGGTCACGGGTGAAATTTTATGCGTGATCAAACTCCAGATAGGATCAGTAGGTCTTCTTGCTCCACGTTCTAGCTCTCCGGGCGCGTATAAATACTCTTGATAACATCGTGGCTCATTATTGATTCAAGGAGACCGGTCTCATTGGCGCGACGCGCACTGGTACTAATGACTATTTTCCGATTGCCTCCGCGGGTTTCATTGGGATCGCGCGTGTAACTTCATTATTTAAGGCGACTACAACCGCGGGACGCCTTGCTACCCCGGCGCGGGAACGCGTACTTCACCCTTGCATCAACATTTCCTGCGTATTTTCATGTCGCAATAATCGGTTCGCGAGTGTATGATTAAATCGTTCAAGGATAGTTTGATCTCGATGAACTCTAGCATGTCCGGGGCGAGTCTTTACTCAGTTGCGTTTTGTCAACGGGGATACTGCTCTAAGAAATTATCGACCCGGATCAACCATGTTAGTGGTCCACGCTCCTAGATGCTCCCAAATGCAGCATCTGCGAGCTCCGTGACCTTTTCGGATGTTAACGGTTTGACTTCTTTGTATCGATCGATGAATATTTGTATGTGTGAGTGGAAGTGCCACGTATAGTTTTATTTACAAAGGTGTTATGTGACATAAAGTATCATCCTGATTAACTTTGTTCAGTGTTCTAAAGTTAAACCATCCTCTTAGAATTTATTTTTGTGGCGGTAAATAATCTGCCATAATGTTTGTCGCGCCACCCGATCTTTGGTAATTCTTTTATCAACACAAGCAACACTCGCTAATTTACTGATCGGAGCGGTACCCTTACAATAACCACTTAGACTATAATAAACCGATTCAGTTATAATACTTTACCACTTACCAATATCTTGCCACGCATCGAGGTTGTTATTAACCATTGCGCAAGTTGTTATCGCATCGTTTGTGAGCTGACTGCATTTAGCGTGGATTAATTTTACGTCGACGATATGACGTTGCATCAGGTCTGTGTGCCTATACGCGAGATCATGATGATAATATGCATTATTTGAGTCTGATTAATTTAATGATGAGGGTGATCTAGTCATATGTCTAGCCGGGTTCCAGGGCCGCAGTAATTATAGGCTGGTGAACGTTTCACAACTAGGTAGTTTGTCTTCGGATCCACTGGTAGAGACCTCAGCGCAGATGTGATATCGCCGCCCAACAAGTTGATGGCCAGATGGCTGACATTAAAATTTATAATTTTTTTCGGAAAACATCGTGCACAAATACCCGTCGTTTTTCGTCGTCACCCCACTCGCCTGTTCGGTATCTGTGACTGCGTCGTCGCAGACAATATATACTTATGGATTTTTCAGCAACAGCCCCCCCCCCCCCTCAAATATCACGCTCTGCTGCTTAATTCGATAAGTGCGATTATCATCGAGCCGTCAGGGTCAGGTAAGACTCAGCTGCTATGCAACCTCGTCATGAGAATGATCAAATGGGATAAGTTATACCTGGTTTCGCCAACCGCGAACTATCAGCGGTGTTATGTTGTACTAAAAGATTTCAACAAGGCTTCCATAAATTTATCATCTGAAGAGGATCCTACAAGTTAATTTATCGCCGATATCGACGAGGCGCCGTCTGTCGAAGATCTCATTGGGGACATGGGACATGAACAACCTATGTCATGCTGGTAAACATTGAATCCGGCACAATTTTTTTCTCGTGGACGACATAAGAAAACCGACGTTATTTATTTGACTCAATGATACACAAAAAATCCCCAGAGTTATCGGGGACAATGTTAACATGTTAATGGTGTTCAATGGGACTGACACACTCACACTTATAAATATTTATACAAAATGGTGTTCTGGCGATATGGATCACAATTGTATTAGGGATTTCATTTGCACGCTTAAGTGCCTCCTTACTGATTTGTCACCATCTCGCTTTGTTTGCAATTAAAATTTGCTGCAAATATTCATCTGGAATTTTTTTCTTAAAATTTAATCTGGTTGATAGGTATAAAAGTAAGTCACATGCATTTGATTCATAGGCGCATACTGCTATCAAGTCGGACAGTAGTCTGGTTACCTTTCCTGACATTAGTCAGCATACACAACAGAAAGAAAAAAGCGATCCTGAGACTGTTAAGCCTTGTAAAAAGATACCTCAAGGTAACATTAAAGGTTCCTTCTAACAGACAAGTAAAGGCTGCGGGCTACAATTTGCATCGAATAGTTTACTGTAGATATGATCACAGTGTTCAAGTACATCAACGTTCCTGCATATGGTCAGGATGAAATCATGAATATACATTGAGATTTCATTATTACTCTTGGGGACAATCCAACTATGAATTGGGGAGGGAATAACTTATAAACAAAGAGAGATGCTTAATGGCTTCCATAAGGTCAGTTTAAATGTTGTTACTGTACCTGTGACTGTATTTCACCAGTATTTATCCTCTAACCATACGCAGATGTGAACTAGGTCTATAAAGACTGACTAGATCTATGTTCAAAATTAGTGGTTCAGTGACTGTTCAAGGTCGGGAATGAACTTGCATCACAATTATATATATATATATATATATATATATATATATATATATATATATATATATATATATATATATATATATATATATATATATATATATATATCGACATTGAATGCAGAATAGCAGATTTGCTGACGTGAAGGATTGTTAATGATATCACATATAGTCAAACCCGCATACAAACCAACGTATGTATTATTAAGTATATTTAATTTATTTTGTGTGCTTAAAGTTTGTCCAAAATTGAAGATAGAGTTTTGGTGCGTAACTGCTTTTTGTCTTGTTTGTGACTTATAAATAGGTTCTTTGCTGATGTTTGAGTTCAAGGTCTATTTTGGTGACGTGGAGATGGCTACAGAAGTAAACTTTTAACCCACATCCTGGCCATCTTATTGTGTCTTAAATTTTTATAGAAGGTTCTGATAAACATAATTATTTCATTCCTCTTTAAAGTTCAGCCTCTAGAATTATTACTGTTGTTTTCAAATATAATTTGACAGGAATCATTAATTTAAAATTATTCATTGGAATTACATAGTGCTCATTGACATTTTGGACAAAATCATTACTTTGGGATTATTGCGAATTCTTTCAAAGACATTTTGGATTATATCATTGGGATACATCATGACGATTAGCACAACAGCTCACTCAAGATTATAGGTAGATCAGAACATTCTATACTCGAATTCATTCGGAACTCTATACTTTTGAACTTGTGATAGAACTTATTTGATTATAGGGGTTTAATTCACAATACTATAAGTTCATTTTAAATTTTCACTTTGTAACACAGAGATATAACACTGTTTGTTGAATTTTACAAAACGTGCTCTTTGCGGTTCTTTGTGTTTCATAGTTTAAGACCATAGAGACATAATAGTTTATAAGACTACCTGCTTATTAAGATCACTTCAAGATGGTCAACGGATTAGTTTTTTCACACAGGTTTGACTGTTCCTCATTAAAAGATCTACATTTTGTTATGTGTGTTTAACAATTATTCTGATTTATTGGACGAAATCAGGTATAATAATTTGATTTACACGGAAGTCATTGAATGTCATGGATGTATAATAGGGACGGCCAAAATTAGCTTCGGCAGATAGTTTGAATGAGTTAAACTTTACGTGTTCCGTCTTGTATAGACATGACTCCTGAAAGATTGGCTATTTCTATGTCATTTAACACTTCGAATGTTTAGTTGATACCAACGACTTAAATATGGCTTGTGAAATGTTGCAATTTTCTGTGTCAACAATTTAGTATCAGTACTTTCATTGAACTTGCACAATGAATATAAATATATGAATCGAAAACGTAAACTAGACTGAATTTCAATATTTCTTACCTATAAATAACAAAAATGTTTGAATGTAAATGGAAACTAATAACATCAATAGAATATATAATACATTGAAATACAAAATATTGAATAAAAATAATTTTATTGAATTTAATTATATTTCGTTGGATATTGCGAATTCAGACTTGCCATTAAGCCATGCATGTTCTGCCCATTTTACAAGAGAAAGCTGTTAAATATTGAATTTATTTACATAAAATAATCTTCTTATACGTGCATGCATTTTAAATTATTATACAGTCTGCAAGCCTACGTGATGAGACTTACATAAGATTAATAACAAACATAAAGAGGATTGATTCTCCAAATCACTTGTAAAATGAAGACGAGAAAACTGTTCGTATTTACACTCGTCGTAAATTAATCATACTTAAGGTCAACAAAGGGAGGGAGTGAAGTGTGTGTGTGTGTGTGTGTGTGTGTGTGAGAGAGAGAGAGAGAGAGAGAGAGAGAGAGAGAGAGAGAGAGAGAGAGAGAGAGAGAGAGAGAAAGTGCCATAATTTGGGACTGAGTCGTTGGATCTACTCTCAATGACTGTCTATAAAATTTTTGAATTTTTGTGCAGGAAGGAGCTCCATGGGGGTGACACCATGAGCTACAGCACAGGGTGACACAAACCCTAGTGACGCCACTGCTCTCAGACATATTTGATAATCATAACAAAGTTCTGCAAGTAGCTTCACTTCATTCTTACACGGTACTTTATATTGGATCAAGTGATATACATCTCCCTCCTCTGCTTATAGTAGAGTTTATAGTTTATTCATATGTAATTCAATCTTTACACAAATGAATCATAACAAACTAACGCATTTAGATTCATGTATCAGTGCCTCTGGAGTAACTTTCGGGTTAAAATGTTAATAAATCACAGTATTTTGATTCATTTTTTGTTGTGCTAGTCATTTCAGATCGAATTAGTCTAAAATTGCCTCGAACCTCGACCGAAGGAGTCAAAATGAAACAAAAAACGTACAAAAGAGCATCAACATAGGGGCCATCAACCGTGCCATTGGATTTTCAGGTAGGGGTTCGATCTTCAGCTTTTATGTCAAAGCACACTGAACTGAGCGCATTGGAAGCTCACGCGTTACCTTGACGCATTTGAACCAAAGCGCTGAGTAAACAACTGTAACATCCCTGCCCTGTGGTCACGTATTGCAGCATTGTTTCTGCCGCTATGGATCAAAATGTGATTGCTCATCATACATGCAGGCATCCAGTGGTCAATCAACTTCCAGTATGATTAAAATGAGTTACAAATGTCGTGTTAAATTTTTCAATAGATTATCATCAACATAATAAGTTTGCAAAAACAAAGAAAAACGAAACAGGCTGAATAATTCTGATTTGTAGTGTCGTTGTCTGCTCACTGCAGCCTTAGTCTTAATGTAATGTAGATAGTGATGTATTAGCATTAGCATTTGTGTATGTATGTATGTATGTATGTATGTATGTATGTATGTATGTATGTATGTATGTATGCATGCATGAGTGTATGTATGTACATATGTATGTATGAATGTATGTATGTGTGTATGTATGTTTGTATATATGTGTATGTGTGTATGTATGTATGTATGTATGCATGCATACACGTGCGTATGTAAATATGTATGTATGTATGTGTGTGTATGTATGTGCGTGTGCCCGTGAATGCGTGTGTGCGTGCGTGCGTGTATGTATGTATGTATGTATGTATGTATATGCACAACCTGAAAAATGCCAGACTTATATCTACGCCCTCGCGAGATTAGTATCTAAATATTTAGTATATATAATACATTATGTAATAATGTAACGATATAAATAGAAAATATCCGAATTATGGATTCAGCTAGTTATGGTTAGAAACAGCACAGGGGAAAAGAAGATGGAAAAGCAAGGAAATAACACATAATCTTCTCTAAAAAAGCTAAGTCTATTTATAGCTTGGAAAAGTAGTTAACTGAATAAAATACAGCTACTGTTTAAAAATGGCGGACAAATGAAGTATATGCTTAAGTTACGCAAAATATGGTTCTAGAACTCTGTTAATTTGTCAGTGGGCTCCAGCCTCTGTACGCTGTTGATATAGACTGTACTGTGTTGATACGAACTGTACTGTATTGATGAGAAATGTACTGTACTGATATGGACTGATGCCCCTTGGAGGATATACGGTTGTGGTACCATGAACTTGTGAGGAATTAATTATAGTTCAAGGTTTGTATCCGAAGTATAGAATTTCACTTGACCAATTTAAGGAAACACCGAACAATTGTTATGAAAGTCCGAATGAAGCTAAATGTGCGAGTGATTTTGTACATGTTAAAATAGTACCATTATGTTGGCGTCGGTTTCGCCCACGCTCAGTAAGCAAAAACACCAATTTCAACATTAATTACAAAAGTTACTTAGAATCTTAATGATAATTGATTTTGAACATATCAGTAGTAAATCAGGTTCCCTCACCATGCGAGGGGTGGGGATAGAGGGTACGGGTACAGGCTCACTTTGGCAATGTGCAGTTCCCGTTCGAACGAGCGTGTATTAAGCGGATACGCTGATTTTAAATGCAGTTTTCATGAATATTAGGTGCGCATGTGGATATGTCTGACTAAAATCAAATTGAACATTCACATTATTCATAGAATACCCAATGCAGAAACCCAAGAGAGAAAATAAAAATGCGGATGGATGAAACAACTGATGACTGAACTGCTGAAGAAAATCTCAGATGACCTCAGGCTACAAATAGAAATTTTATATCCATAGGAGATAACAGGATTGCTTGTGTGAACATTACTGCACATGGTGGAATGATTTGCGAAATAACTGTCATGATGTCAGAGCTGCACTGTCAAACGTATACAAACAGCAAAATAACAAGCAACAACGAGATCAGCAAATGAAGAAGTCAGGCGAGACTGAAATAGCCGAAACTGCATTCGTCATGAAACGCTTTAATGAAAAGCTAGTCCGTACTATATGGAAAAACACCTACTTATCAACTCGACCTCAAGCAGGAATGCGATGTGTTCAGGGTTGGCTACAAGGACAAAATAATTAATCGCGACTGACTACAGTCACATGCAAGTGCAAACATGTTTGTCTTGTTTTGTTTTTCATATTATTTTGCTGATTCGTCTTTGACTGCGACGATGTTCAGTGATCTTGATCTGATTCTTGATCGTGTTAAAGTTGTCTACATCAGTCACGACGAGACTTAATTCGTCTGCCGTAATGGCAACTTCATCCAGAACGTCTGAATACAATTTTGTGATCCACCTTCTGCAGCGGTGATGAGTTTTATGTGTTTTCCGCTTCCCTATATGAAGCACTATCTACAATATCTTACACCAGCAACGATTGACACAGTACTTGTCAATTTCAGTTCCTATCATTGATTTTATCATGTCGGCACTCTTACTCACGCGTCAAAATACTCATTATTATTACCGTCATCGTGAAAACAGTGTATTATGGTGCATTAACTCAATCCTGTGGGAATTCTCTGAATAACTCGTAGTTTGCGACCTTCACACGATGTGCACCATGGAGATTTTCCATGCAAACCAATCCCACATTTGTCCCCACGGAATTGGGCAACTATCCTCACGAACACGATCAGCAAGCTTTCAACTATATGCATTTGCACACTGCTGACCGCATCGCGTTGGTTTTCCAATGAGAAGCCAAGCTCATTGATTTTTTTCCCAATCATATACGGTAGCATTATATTTTTTAACTAATCATTTATTATTCACGCACATGTTTGTTATCTTTTTCCGGGCAGAGATCTCCACGCGCGCGTAAATATTCCCCTCAACTCTCATTTAAATCCCGCGGATCCCCTGAACACAAGCTCGTTCGAAAGTCGTCAGTGGGCCAAACTGAGGAGGACTGCACACTGCCTTAGTGCGGCCGCACCCCATCCCAGCCCAGGGGTGAAAAATGTTTAGACTACCTTAGTTGCTGCTACAGCTGTCGCTATCTCTGAGTCAATATAACATTCACAAAACACTGTCAACAGAGCTGAATTTCAAAAGCGAAAATATGCACAAATTTATTTCAAAAGATCGAGCTTGTCAGAATATCTTGCTTGACATTTAAAACATAGACGTGAACAAATATCATACTCGTTCAAATGTTAAACCCGAATCGTTTCAGAAATACGTTGCTACAACTTGATTATAATGCTGAAAGCGAATACAAGAAAGCTTTCAAATCTACACACGACTGTGTGCTATACAAAAGGGGGAAAACATCACCTCTAGATGTAAAAATTCAGATACGTGAAAGACATCACTACTGCTGTGTAAAAAGGGTTTTATTGGCAGGTCGAGACTATCGTACATTCAGTGATAAATCTGAATGTTTGAATCTGAATATCAGTCGTGAATAGCAAAAGAACTGTACATTTTGATGATATTTAAAAATACATAATAGTATTGTGATCAAAAAGCGCTTTCAAACACTTGTGTGACAATTAAACTGGATGGCGCGTGAGTTAAAACTTATAACAAGGTGACATACAAGTTTAAGTCACACAGAAATGATCCATGGTTCGGCTCAAACATTCTCAGCTATATTTGATGTAGAGAGAAGAGGTTACATAAATCATTGGAAGAAACCATCCGCTTTCGTTATGCCTTTGCGCTCATCATCATGCATTCTTCTTTTGCATTATCATGCAGAATCAAAACAACTTGACAATATATTATCCCACGTTATGCTATAGTGTAGTGATCTTGCACGCGAAAATTTATTTATAACCCTTGTTCAACTTTCTTCTTGCTATCCTAGTTTGTATTCCCCTTTATTTTCATCGGTCACTCGTGTCAACTTGACAGAAAAGTTGCACTAGATACTTTGATGAGTGAATCTAAATGCAGAAAACTTTTTCATGATTCCTTTTAGAAATGGTTTAGTTACAAGTGATAAACTGATGTTCGATACAAATTTGTATACCAGAAAAAGAGGGGATGTTTTCTTGAATCCGACAGGAGAATACGTGTTGACGTAAGTGAAGTAAAATAGAATATCTTCATTATCTATATGAAACATATCTGACAGTTATAATTTGTCGCCCACCTCAAATCTAACTATAAAATCAAACTCCAGGTTATGGTAACTCCTCTCTGTTTGTTTCTGTTTGTCTGTCTGTCCGTCTCATGCACACACCCCTGTTTATGTTCAGTGTGACTTTTTAGACGTATATAAATATGCAGATTTTCATATTACAGGTGAGTCGGAGAATCTTCCTTCTTAATATGCTAGTATTTTTCTTATTCTTACCAATGTTTTGCTCTCGTTGACGTTTAGGAATACATAATACTTTTCAATCTATGCACGTATAGCAAGATTTTTAATCCAAACAAATACCTTCAGAAATGAAAAACACGTCCTAAGGTACAAATACACGCTAACAGCTTTGTAGGATAATTTTCAACCCGAACAGAGTCAAAGAAGAAAATGCATTAAAGAAAATCGATGACTGTGAAATTAGCTCATAAATATTCATTAAACGGTTACGTAAATACATGAAATTTTAATAGCTTTTGCAGTCTGAAATCTTTCTTTAATCTTCTATGGACTAACACAAATTATTTATGTGAGATATGTTAGAGACTTATATTTTGTCGTCCATCGAGAAATATAGCTATGAAAATAAGACTCATGTTATTCTCTCTCTCTCTCTCTCTCTCTCTCTCTCTCTCTCTCTCTCTCTCTCTCTCTCTCTCTCATGCATACACCACTGTTTACCTCCACTACAATTAATTTGAGACTGGTGTATATATGAGGTCTCAAACTGATGCCATGGGGACAATTTTCTCTCTCTCTCTCTCTCTCTCTCTCTCTCTCTCTCTCTCTCTCTCTCTCTCTCTCTCCTGAATATGTGAAAATTCCGAATCAAACAGTTTGACACTACATGCTTAGTAAAAGGTCTTGTTTTCAGTAGGCGGTTACAACCAAGAAAGAAAGTCAGCATTTAGATGAAATCGGAACAGTATATAACACAGGTACGTTGGTCTCATCAATAAAAAAACATAGAAATAAATTGGATAAATCCCAGGCAAAATATTGATTATTAAAGAAATATTGACAAAATACTTGGCAATCAATGCAGAAATTCGAAATAAATGGTACATTGTATCAATTATAATGCAGAATCGGTAAGATTAATGACTGATTTACAACAACTACAACAAGAACAACATATGGTTCTCTTCTTGGAATTAAACAATCCGTACACGTGGTCAGAGTGATAAAAGAATGTTTGATGTAAATTGAACAAAACATATATTAATGTATTGGTTGCAAAATCCGATTAAATATATTGAAATGGAATAAACATCAATTATATACAATTCAGTTTATATTCAATAATTTCCATTCTACTTTATTTGAAATAAATGTCATTAATATTTAATCTATTTTTCTTCTTTTCATTGATATATAATAGTCATTGTGCATGCTCAGTTTATGTATTCTTCTGAAATTTTTAACATGCTCAGTTATTGTATTAATGTGAAATATTTCCTACAATATTTCACACGCCACATAGCCTATTTAGGGACAACTGAACATTCGAAGTCTTATATCACATGAAAGTAGACAATCACTGTTCTCAATCTGATATCACATGGAAGCAGACAATCACTTTTCTCAATCTTATATCACATGGAAGCAGACAATCACTGTTCTCAATCTTATATCACATGGAAGCAGACAATCACTGTTCTCAATCTTATATCACATGGAAGCAGACAATCACTTTTCTCAATCTTATATCACATGGAAGCAGACAATCACTGTTCTCAATCTTATATCACATGGAAGCAGACAATCACTGTTCTCAATCTTATATCACATGGAAGCAGACAATCACTGTTCTCAATCTTATATCACATGGAAGCAGACAATCACTGTTCTCAATCTTATATCACATGGAAGTAGACAATCACTGTTCTCAATCTGATATCACATGGAAGTAGACAATCACTGTTCTCAATCTTATATCACATGGAAGTAGACAATCACTGTTCTCAAGACTATACAGGATATTGCTAAGAGTCAGGTCGCATACGCTAAGACGACTGACTCAGCCTATATACAGAATATGATACTGACCATCCCAGTGATGCATTCATTAACTTCAACTCACTGACTGGTCGACCTACCGCGTAATGCCAGGTCGACTAATCAATGCAGAGTTTGTGTGTAAATCATATTATACTGATATTCTAAAAAGAAACGAGATGTAGTTATTGAACAGCCGTAGCGTAATGCACATCTGTAAACAATGTACAGACAAACCTGTGTGCAAAGATTCCGATGAGAATAATATGGAAGTGGTCTTTTTAAGCAGGTCGTATTTACGTACATGCTTTGATTTGTGTTTAACTGGGACCCATGGACCTTTATCATTATATGCAAATGGTCCTTATATGCAGTCCTTATAAAATAGTTACTATGCAGATTCTGTGTTTTATTTATTAATTTTATTGACGTTACTACTCATATAAATTATTGTGTAATGAAAAGCTCAATGTCGCATTTCTTTCCAAGTACTGACATGTTCAGATTCAGTTTTTAAAAAAATACTTTATTTGGGTGCAGCTATTTCTGCATATTGGATTAAAACTTATTAATGCATGAAAAAGGTAAAATTCGAATAAAAGTTATGTAGAAAAATGTTAAATAAACCTTAGCTTTTATGTTTGCATAAATAGAAAATAATACTTAACTTAGTCAGAAAGGTTCGTCACATTAAACGCCATACTTGGTAAATTTGTCTTCTCATGTTACGCCACACATAATTTATTTCAGTAGACCTTGCATTAGCCAATAAGGTTCTGAAACATTTGTGAAGATTTCTAACATTTTAAACACAATCTGCAATATTAAAATATGAACCAATGATGTCCGAAAACGTAACAAGTCGCTTATTTTTGAAAGGTTATTGATATCCCAAAATATTACATAAAATCGAAGTGCTGATTTTGTAGCTGTTATTATAATTTCTTGGAAAGCATTAGCGAAAGAAAAGCACTGGCCCAAGAACTTAAACTCCCTTTGATAATTAACCGGACAGTTAAAACTTCAAAAATAGAAATCATCCTATGTTTTCAACAAGTTGTAAAAATGAAATCAAACCTGCATTGTCAAAGGATATGTTTCAATATCCACCTCTCTCTCTCTCTCTCTCTCTCTACACACACACACACACACACACACACACACACACACACACACACACACACACATACACAGTATGAGCATGTGAAATCACATGCAGACTTCATCTCACTATTTTGGTCTGAGAATGACAACTCACCGATGTTTCATTTCGTGAAACGATTATTTATGGATTTAAACATATCATGCTACTACTGCTGCTACTACTACTACTACTACTACTACTACTACTAATAATAATAATAACAATAATCGTGTTTTGAAAATGCGATTATTCTATTGTTACAGACTGGGTATATGTTCTAGAATACTATCTTTTTCACCCAAGAACGATGATTTAGCACGTTAGTTCTTGCTGTTAGCCACAGACTCCATCTTAATACTGTTATTAAACTTTAATAAACAATCAGTGGGATTAAATATAAATGTATACGTTTCTATTATTTTATATGAAGTAATATGTTTTGAAAGTTTCACACAATTTGATACATTAGAATAGATCTTCTTATGCTTAACAGCATGGGTAGAAAAAAGAGCAAATTTCTGGAACTCAGAGTCAATTGTCATATTTTCTCTGCTATGAACTAATGTTCACAATGCTTGAGGTGCATATACCTGAAGCAAAAAATCCCGTAAATATTTGTGCTGGTTTAGACGCATTAATCCCAAGCTTTTAGGGTAAAGAGAACGGTATGTACCGGAGAATGATTCTCGCTGCACTTTTTATCTTCATATCCTCATTTTCATGCAACCTGTAAGATGTCAGAACGTATGAAGTATTCACGTGGTTAATATATATATATATATATATATATATATATA
>JAECUM010008917.1:0-32320 GCA_016617855.1 Megalonaias nervosa
GAAGTAATATGGTCATGTCTCAAGATCATCTGGACTGGCAAAAACAATCTTGCAAGGCACAGTGCGAGGGTGCAGAAGAAGAGTCAGACAGAAAAAGAGGTGGGAAGACAACATTAAGGAGTGGACAAGTATGGGATTTGGAGATTCCCAAAGGGCGGTAGAGAACAGGGAAAGATGGAGAGAATTGGTTGCAAAGTCAACTGTGGTGACCCAACGACCTCTTGGGTTAAGGGATTGATGATGATGTGATATATATATATATATATATATATATATATATATATATATAGAGAGAGAGAGAGAGAGAGAGAGAGAGAGAGAGAGAGAGAGAGAGAGAGAGACTAGAACTGTTCAAGTATAATTTTATATCTGTGCATGATTTATCTAGTTTTAGTCGGTATACAATTATTGACTAAAAAATATCTCAGTAAATGGGGAGACAGTTTTTCAAGAAGCTCTAACCCCTTTTGTATGAATAAACAATACTGTTACACTTTATTTAACTACCTTCCTCTAAGCAATCCAGTAAATAAATCAGATTGTTACCATGTTATTGAACAGTTTCCAAACTCTTTTGTTGTACTTGGCGACTTTAATGACAACACTACACCTTGGGGCTGCAAATATATCAAGCAGAGAGGAAATAAAATAGAAGTTCTTGTTTCAAAGCACAATCTTTGTCTTTTTAATGATAGGTCGTATATCGACCATCATCATGCCACATTATCCTATTCGTCCTTAGATCTTATCATCTGCGATCCATGGCTTGTACTCGATTTTCGTTTGTGATTACCTCTGTGGCAATGACTACTTTCCAAGATACTTAGGAAGTAATATTAAAAAACATCAAGGGCTATAACCCAGAGAGGAAAACTGAATAACGTATTGGGAAACATTTTAGACCCTCTGCAAACCAAACTTTTACAGCCAATCGTTTGGAAAACGTAGCGCATCCTATTCTCCTATATACTAAAATACATAATGATCTTGCTCTTGGTACAATACCAGAAGCATCGGTTCGCAAATGTGTCTTGAAAGAATGGTTTCATGATATTTTAAGATATCATCAGCGAACGGTAAAAGGTCCTTACAAATCTCGATGTCAATCCAACAGCCGATAATCTGAATATAAACGCTTTTAATGTATGCACATCACACTCTTTAATTGACAATGTCCGGACGAGACAATGGAGGAAAAGGCAAAGCCAGAGTCGCAAAGTGGCAGCGGAATTTTTTTTTAAAACACCATAGATATAATATCAATCAAATTTTGACCACTTTTAATTAAATCCGGCGGTCCCTGACAACCAATACTGCGTTAGCCGCATATGTTAATTATGACAATCGTTCCAGATACAAATTTCTTTATTTATTAACATTCAGATCTGAGTTGTGTGCATATAGTGTACATAATGTTTCCAAACATTAAAACCAATCCGCGAATACAAGTTACTCATTTCAATTAAGTATCACGCATATTTTGTTCTAATTTTATGGTTGGTGGCTCAAAATCTCTAAAATGTGTGGTTTAAGAGAGTATAATCAAAAGGGGTTTTCAAACAATCCAATAACCCAAATAAGAAACACCAGTAGGGCAATTTTGATCAGTCTGCCGCTGATGAGTTCTATCTCTGAGTGTTTAGTTTCTCAAAGTTCCTCTTCGGGCTGGCTGACTAAATTCTGGCCGTTCTTGCTACTGTAATCTGAGGAAAATTTATTTTAGTAACCCCTCTTTGCGGGTTTCTTTCCTGACTTGCTGCACGCGCGGTCTTGTACCCTCTGCGTCGGGGTACTTCTCAGTGGTTCCCTCACACCCCATCAGTGTTCTGGTCCTTTCATTTTTACTCGTTGAATTTCGGTGGGAGAGACGGTAGGTCGGTTATCTTCTGTGACGTTCTGTCCCGTATTTGCAGCTACGCTTGTTACTCAATTGTATGCAAGTAGCATGTTGGTCGTTAGCTGCACGAGGAAGCTCGTGGAAACCCATAGTTGGCCCCCTCCGGTCATCTTTCAACAGCAGGTGCGACTCAAGCTGAACGCTTGACGGTTGGTGTCCGACTGATGTAGCATAGACAAGAAGCTATGTTGTATATCCCGTGTACCAGGAAGTGTATATGGGCACTTTTGTGTGAGTTCGCTTCTCTTGACTGATATTTGTCTCTTATATTTCTTAAATTTGCTTGGGGCAAACATGTTTCATCAATCCAATAGAATGGTATTTGTACTCTATCTTCAGTAGTAGTAACTCGGAGGGTGCCAAGATGATCGGTGTGAGACTTCTTCATACCCTGCCTCCTAGCAAGTGTTAATGGTGTCTTATTTGGGAAAAATTATTTTCTCATATTGTACTGAGACCAGATAATCTTCTGCGTGTTCCTTATTCTTCTGCCTGATGTAGCTTTGAGTGTGCCAGGAATGTGCATATGTGAACTTGTAGTCGGGGATCTACAAAAATCTTGCCTGCATCTTGTCTCTCATGAGAGTAAATTCATTTTCTTAGATTGTATAAGAGGAAACGTTTCTGATCAATACAATTCAACAGTGCATTTTCCTCACACTACTGGGGAAAATGTGTTGTCTCATATTAGACTATCTGATCTTGCGCATAATTCTTGTTATCAGCATATGCCTGTAAATGTATATGTGTACGGCAAGTCAGAACGATAAGGGTTATATGATGCCAATTAATGGTAAATTTCTAAACATGTGAATATAAAGAATTGCATTAAACCTTCATGAAGATAAATAAAAGTAGACATGAAATACTGTAAAATAAATGGTAACAGATATAAAGAATTTCAAGAGAAACTTTGAAAAGATAAACCCTTCCAAATAAACGTAAATGTTAATGTACTACAAGATAATAAAAAAACAAAAAAACAAACAAATGTCATAATTCAGTAAATAATTTATTTTAAATAAAAGATTACGGTAAAAATATAAAATCTTGGATCAATATTTTTCTAAATAAAATTCATTTCCTCAAAAACTCAAAAGCCGCTCCGGTGGCCTAGTGGTTAGAGCGTCTGCCTCGGATGCGAGAGGTTTCGGGTTCGAACCCCGGCCGAGTCGTACCAAATATTTATAAAAACCGTACTAACAGCTGCCTTGCTAGGCGCACAGCATTAAGAGGTTAGTGTTAGGACTGGTCAGCCTGGTGTCAGGATAATGTGACTGGGTGGGACATCATGCTACATGTCTGCGGCATGATGCCCCGGGTGCTAGACATCATTATAAACTGCCACACTGCAGACATCGTAGCGATATGACTGAAAAATTGTTAAAGCTACGTTAAAAATCCAAATCACACACACACACACACACACACACACACACACACTCAAAAACTCCAAGCTTCGTCTCTGGTGGTACGTCATCGTGAAATTCCTTAGCTGAGTCCACATCAAACAATTTCAGTCTCACGGAAGTCGACATTCGACAAGAATGTGTTCCACTGATAGGGGACACTGGCAGAGTATACATTCCGGTGAAAAATTCACCCTTTAGGTGATACGCATGAGTCAGGTACTTGTTTCCTACGCACGAGTGGCTCTTTTTAATGATGAGTTTAATCTGAAGGATGTTACTACAATGATATGTTTCATGCGAAGGATGCTACGCTCCAATAAGTTTCAAGTGAAGGATACTACGGTCCAATAAGTTTCATATGAAGGATATGCTACGCTCCAATGATCAGTTTCATGTGAAGGGTGCTACGCTCCAATGATAAGTTTCATGTGAAGGGTGCTACGCTCCAGTGGTAAGTTTAATGTGAAGGGGGCTACGCTGCAATAAGTTTCAAGTGAACGCGCGCGCGCGCGCGTGTGTGTGTGTGTGTGTGTGTGTATTTTTAACGTAGCTTTAACAATTTTCCAGTGTCGCAGTTTATAGTGATGTCTAGCATTGGAGCATTATGTCGCAGACATGTAGCATGATGTCCCATTATCCAGACACGTGGCCGACCAGTCCAAACACTAACCTCTTAATGCTGAGCGCCTAGCGTGGCAACTGTCAGTACCATTTTTATAAGTCCTTTTTATGACTCGGCCGGGTGTGAACCCACGACCTCCCACATCCGAGGCGGACGCTCTAACCACAAGGCCACCTGAGCGGTCTCGAGAGAAGGATGCTACGCTCTAATAATTAGTTTCATGTGAAGGATGCTGCGCTCCAATAAGTTTCAGGTGAAGGATGCTACGCTCCAATGATTAGTTTCATGTGAAGGATGCTGCGCTCCAATAAGTTTCAGGTGAAGGATGCTGCGCTCCAATGATTAGTTTCATGTGAAGGATGCTACGCTCCAATGATTAGTTTCATGTGAAGGATGCTACGCTCCAATGATTAGTTTCATGTGAAGGATGCTACGCTCCAATGATTAGTTTCATGTGAAGGACGCTTCGCTCGCTCTGTTAGTTTTATGTGAAGGATGCTACGCTCCCAAAAGTTTATGTGAAGGATGCTACGCTCCAGTTATAAGTTTCATATTCCTAAGCTTGTTTGTGCAGTTGTACGTTTCAAATATATTGACAGTGATATAGGTACATGCTGATTTATATAATATTTGAAGTCAGCATATGGAATCTTCCATTCGGTAACTGCAGTGCAGCTTTGGCTGCCTCATGTGCTCTTTCATTACCCATAAAATCAATGCATTGCAGGATAAGTCTTCCAGACTGAGCAAATCATGTTTCTATAAAATCGCAGACAGCAACATGTTTTCAAATTTAAGGTTTTGCGAGGTTTCCGTATATGAGTGAATATCCACAGTTTTGTCTCCTTTGTGCCTGAAGTGGTTTGTAGTGTGCCAGGAATGTGATTAGGGGCAATATATGTTGAGTCCACATTTCTAGGTTATACCTTGTATCTCCTATGAGAAAATTTGTTTTCTCAAATTGTGACCGGTTCACAGTGCTCTCCACAATACAGTTAGTTGGCATTTTTCCACAACCCCAGGCTGATATAACTTTGACTGTGCCAAGAACGTTGGTGGGGTGCTTCTTTTTTAAAACTTTGTCTCGAGACATCTGCTATTACTCTCTCGCTTGGAAAATTGCGTTTTCTCATATTAGACCAAGACCAACTTAACGTTTGTGTAATCTTTATTACAAAATTGGCCAATCGGCCTTTTGCAAAGATATGAATATACCATATTAATTAATACCAAAGTGAAGCAATAACAGACGTGTATTTAACAATGTGTAATATAAATCAGTGTATTGAAACCACCCAGCATATTTAAAATGTAATAGTATGAATCATAATCAAAACTTTAGACACCTACGTCAAATTATGAATCATTATGATTTTTAATCTATATTAAAATTATTGCAAACCAACTAATTAACAAACAATATGGAAAAGACAGCAAAAAAGTATTTACAAAGAGATAGAAGGATAAAAGACAGGACAGGGAAAAATGAGTACATTATCAGCAAATGAAGCAAGTAAAGAAGCAAATGTAACAATATACAATCATCGTCTTATCGTAGTTGAGTGAGGCTGGTTGAAAAAGTATACTTTGTATTAAATAGTTAATACATTCATTGAACTATTATGGTGCAGACTTCAGACTTTGCTGCGAAGTTTAACAGATCTGAAAATAAAATTGCTTAGATTTCGTAAAATCTTCTGATTATTAATTAAAAGTAGTTCTATAAATGTGGTCATATCTGGATGTCTCTTACAGTATTTAGGTATATACTTACTTCTATATTCCATGTAACGCTGACATTCTGACACAAAATTAAATTCGTTCTCTATAGAATATTAAACCGACATGTCATATTTTCATGGTACTGCTCCTCGACTTTCTCTAGGCTCATTCTCCTCCTCCACTTCCTCTAGACTCCTTCTCCTCCTCCTCCACTTTCTCTACCACGACTACTCTTCTGTCGACTTCGACTGTCTCGGCTACAGCCTCAGTTCCGTCTCCAACTCATGAAGACTCGGGACCCAATGAAACCGGAAGTTCTCTGTCCTTTAAAAAGCTTCCTTTCGAAGCTTTGTCTTTCCTTAGAATCTACCTCTAAGTTTTGCCGCCAAACTACGAGTGGCCACTATTGATCTGCAATCCCTCTAGGCGAATACTAAATTTTCTCTTACGAGTCTGAAGTATCATTCGGGTCGGAATTGTAATTACACCCTCTATCTCAATTCCGATTGGATATCGCTCTGAACCGATCCAATCAAACTTAGCGGACAATGTTCTTCTCGCTGTCTGTCAACGTGGGGACGGATAAGAATACGCCCCGTTCACCACGTGGACCTCCTTTTGATCTTTGGACTAACCTTTAACACATAGGTGTGATAATGATAACTGCAAGCCTTTGTTTTGATGGTGAGATCTATCTCCTTTGCCGATTCAAGATTCCAGTCTCCGGCTGGTCATGTAACCTTGCGTAAGAGTTTAACACTAGCCCCGCGGAAATCTTTAGATATCAAACACATGGCCGCAGTAATATTCCCAAGACAGGTAGATTATAGCTTATAGATGACTTTATAGCTGGGGCTTAGCAAACGTGACACTCATCGACATGTTTCAGTATGGAATCTATGAGAAGATGCTAGCAATTTAGTTAGTGCTGTTGCACAATTTTTAAGTAGTACTAAAAGAAAGATATTCTTTATATGAAAAACTACTTGCAAGATGAATATATAGCCTTGCACGTCAGTAGGCCTAGAATTCCAAATTTGGACAAAATTATCCTTCAAAGATTTCTTCACTACTTGTCGGAATACATCAATATTACCTACACCTTGTTGCAACCATACGTGAGCGAAACCAAGTGTTTTTACTAGTTTTTTAATTCTTATCACCCATGAAATTTTATTTGGGTTTACTAATGATTCTGCATGTAAAATGCCATTCACAATTCTAACAGTTTTAACCATACTTAATAATCCTAAAAGTCAAAATCTTCTGAGTGGAATTTTTCCCAATTCACCAGATACGTATTCTAAGTTGACTGTCTAACACCTAAAATATTTTGGATAAAAACGCAGATGAACTATTTCAACAAAATTGCCCTGTATAAATGACTATACGTCTGCACCGTAGGATGAGACACAATTGGAATAATACGAATATCAGTTAAGTTACATACAGTGCTGAGCGGTATATAAGAAAACAGTATACAGGCACTTTTTTGGTGCAAACAATGATATCATTATTTGTCCTGCTAATGCTTTTTTTTAGCTTTGCAAATCAGCCACCAGTCATGAAAACAATTCCTAAATAAACAGATTTACAGAATAAAGACTGTAAAATGTTCAACAACTCTATAGAATCATATGTTACAAACTCATTCAATATTTTATCCTGACCAATTCTTTTATCACGGTTTTCATTACTTTGATGGTTTTTGAAATTTCGTTACCACTTATAAATCTGTTAAGTTCGTCAAATAAAAGTTACCTTTCCACAAGTATAATAATCGATATAAGTCTGGATTTCTTCATTGGATAAAATGAATGAAGGATCCTTAGGAGGATTTACGGAATTACAAGTTTGCTAATTTATCTGTAGAAAATGTAAAATGTTTGCCAGAAGCACGTGACTTTAGCATTTTCCAATAATCATTAACGCTTTTATTTCAGACCTTTAATAGCATACTAGTTTGCTTGTCAAGATATTGTTTTCTACATTTACTGACAACCTATTATTCAACTTGTCCAGATATTGTCTCATCATTTACTTACACCTTATCATTCAGCTTGTTGTGATATTCTTTTCTACATTTACTGACAGCTTATTATCATTCTGTTTGTCAAGGCAATGTTTTCTACATTTACTGACACCTTATCATTCAGCTTGTCAAGATATTGTTTCTACATTTACCGACAATTTGCTATTCAGCTTGTCAAGGTATTGTTTTCTACATTTACCGACAATTTGCTATTCAGCTTGTCAAGATATTGTTTCTACATTTACCGACAATTTGCTATTCAGCTTGTCAAGGTATTGTTTTCTACATTTACTAACAACTTACCATTCAGCTTGTCAAGGTATTGTTTTATGCATAAACTGACAGCTTACCATTCAGCTTGTTATTGTTTTCTACATTTACTGACAGCTTACCATTCTGTTGGTCAAAGCAATGTTTTCTACATTTACTGACAGCTTACCACTCAGCTTGTCAAGATATTGTTTTCTGCATTTACTGACAGCTTTCTTGACACTCGATCTAGATTAGCACATAATAAGTCTGATGTCTTCCGTTCTGACACATATTTAATCATAAGCATTTTTTCTTAAATTCCAGTCTATTTTCAACAATCTGATGCCCATACCAAAAAATGGTTGACTCCAAATACTAGAAACAGTTACTTTATCAACAATTGTTTTGTTAAAGAGGCGATATGCTGCTGTGACAATTACAGTTATTAATTTTGTGACCAAGTCATTTGTCACTTGTTGACATATATAAAAATTGTTTAGTTTGATAACTATATTATCCATTTAATATTTATCGCATTTGTCACTATTCCAAATATATCTGCTAGTGTTTTTCATTTCATCTGTCGCAGACACTTGAAAACTATGTACATAAAACACAGCCGTACGGAGGCTGGGGTTTCCCAGGGCCTACACACACACACACACACACACACACACACACACACATGCGTACAGTCATTTGTCATTTTAAATTTGACCATAATTTTATTTTTCTCACGTTTATCGGGTGTTATGCACACCGCGAGTAAATAAACACAGACTTTTGGTTTGGTGCCCATTCGAGAAAAGTCAGGGCCCTTTTGAAATTTTGGAGATTCCCCTCCAAATCACACTCACACAATCGACCTGATCCAGCCGTGAGGAAGCTATCTACATATATCTAATATATACAACACAATGATCTGAAGAAAAAAAAATTATTCGGTTCCACAACGATGAATAAGCTAATTCTTTTGAATAAAGGCACAGCTAACGTCGTAATCTATTAGACTTTTACTGTTCATAAGATTCAAATCGAAAACACCCTGAGCATCTTCCCATAACGATTCGTAAATTTGTCATTTTGCAAAATTCTAAACTTGTATAGCCATATTCATGGACTTCCCTATGGTCTCTAGTAGCACGTGGAATGTCACAATCACCAAGGTGATTATCAGCTACCAGAAGTGCGTTTTACCGTCCCGGACGAAGTCTGGGATAGTACTCGTTCGTGCATTAAAATCCCCACAACTGAGAAAACAACATGTACTAGTGCAAACATTCTGCATTTCAATAATGTAATTATACAGTCTGGATATGACTTGAAATCAATCTGTTCTTGGCGACTTAATCCCACTTGTATTGCATAACATATATTAAAATACTTATTATATCATCAAAACCACTTTAAAAAAATTCTAAACTACCTTTAATTGATTGTATATAGCACATGATTAAGCCCCCCCCCCGCAAATTTTCTCTTAAGTGTGAAAAGAAATTAAATTTGTTAACATTTATATCAAGTTTCTATTAATAATATAATTTTTCCCTTAAACAAATTATGCAACTCTGGTAGTTCCAACTTCTTTGTAGATTTTTTAAGAAGTCCTCGAATGTTCCATAAAGCTATCAGCCAATGTATTAAGTGTGCTTTCTCCATTTCGTCCCGAGTAGCATTACCACTTTTCCAAGCCCCACTACACGGAGAACCTCCATGCTGAGCAAGCATTACTCCTCTGCCATTTGGAGAAAACAGGCTTTTAGAACCACCTTGAATAGTATTATATAAGAGTTTTTTCTGATTTTTCACACTAACGCTGCACTGCATGGAAGCTTTCCTCGTTGTTGTGGTCTAGATGTGTCGTGTGTTCTTCCACCAATATTTCTATTTATACCAGAATGTTTAAATTTCTGCTGTTTCGTTCATAAGTGCTGTTTGTGATTGCGTTTCAACTTTCTTACTTGTGGGACCAACATCCATACTTCTGTTCTCTAGATTCACCTTTCGATTTTAAGCATCGCGTCGATGATCGTGTTTCAACTTTCGTTCTTCCATCGGCCACACTGCAGCACCAGAATACGAATCCTTGTATTCATTGTGCCAGTGATGTGCAGATTGGAATTTGTTCGTTGTTCACATCTTATGGATTAAATTTTTCCATATGTGAGAGTATTAGTTTTGCAAAATTTGTAAGGTCAGATTTCTCGCATCATTGCAATTAAATGATATTTTAACTCCAACCCCATCGGAAGTAGCTTTGGAACTTCATAATGGTCTCCTAACACCTTATTTTGGGAATATTTGTTTTCTCATATTAGACTGAGACCAACATATTCTGTTAACATTTTTATGTACAGCAATTATGTGAAAGACCCAACATTGTTTCCTCTGAACCGGAAGTATTTGTTTTTTTAGTTTGCCAAGATTGTACTTATGGGACTTTGTAGTAGGGGTACACATCTCTTGTTAGCAACCTGTCTCTCATGAGAGAAAATTCGTTTTCTGAAATTAAATCGTACTTTTATCCCACCCCCAGAGGAGGTAGAAAATGTTGCTGTTGTTGTTATAGGGTTTAACGCCATTTTTCAGCACAAGATAGGCTATACATGGCGGCCAGTATTAATAGTGGAGGAAGAACCCTGGAAAATCCCGGGAAGAACCACCGACCCACGTGAAGCTACTGGCAGGCTTTCTCATGTACCCACGTTAGCCGAGCCTGGACTCGAACTCAAGCAGACAGAGGTGAGATGGCAGTGATCCGTAACGGTCAGCGCTTTAGACCACTAGGCCACTCGGGGCCCCTGGTAGAAAATGTCACCTAACACCTGCTAATATTTTCTCAGTTGGGAAAATTATTTTTTTTTATATTTGTCTGTGTTGTTGTTGTTGTTGTTGTTGTAGGGCTTAACGTCATTTTTCAGCACAAGATAGGCTATACATGGCGGCCAGTATAAATGATAGAGGAAGAACCCGGGTAAACCCCGGAAAGAACCATTCTTTCTCGCATACCCACATTATATATATATATATATATATATATATATATATATATATATATATATATATATATATATATATATATATGGGAAGATATTGGAAGGAGTTTGAGTGTCCCAGGAATATGCATATGGAAATTTGTTGTGTGGTAGTATCTCTTGACCGCAACCTGTCTCCCAGGGAAAACATTCGATTTCTGAAACTGGGTTTGGGCAATATTGTAGACGACAAATACAATCTACTTTTATTGACGCAGCTTCTAAATTGTAATTTTTAATTTCTGCGGCAGTTTGTTCTCGAAGCAAGTCTTAACTTCTGAATTTTCTGTCCAGGAAAATGTGAAAACTAGATTTGGCAAACATCGAACTCACTGCTGGAAGTGGGTTTCGTATTCGAATATCTAAGGTAGAATATCGAACCCACAGCTGACTTCTCACACATCCTTACCAGTAGGCATTATTTATCTGCTGAGTGCAGAGCAGATTACGTCTTGAGTACAATCGCCTGTGGAACCAATATCACTATTTACGTCCTTCTCACGGATGCAAACTCTCAAGCTCGGAACTATCTCTCCTGCTCTGAGCAAGAATATAAGGCTTCTGAGTGAAAAAAAACGAATATACCAGACTGAACCAGTGCTACAGTGTTTTCTGTCACAGTACTAATTCAACTGATACGGAAGCAAGTTATTTGTTCTTTCAGGTAGGTAAAAATTAACTAAAGCTACTTCTGTAATAGCAAGCACGCTGTGAACTGCATTTAATTTATATATTAGAAAAGCTACGCATTGAAAACTACAGTTACGGTGAATCTAAAGCAGAAATCGGATAAAAGTCACCATTCCATTACTAACGGGCTTTTTGTATAAAAACACAGATATTTTGATTATTATTTTCTATTTTATTGTCTCATCTGCACAAACAAGGTAAGATGGAAATGTAACTTTTCTCGTGGCGTCAGTAGTGATGTCGTTAACAATGTTAACGTTTTGATGTAAAAAATTGAAAGCCACAAATCTTCTACATCATTTACTGAATTCATGTGAAAGTCATTGATAATATGTATAACGTGTATGTTGTGATACGCTAGTAATGGTCTTACCTGTATCGTCTGCTCATACAACATTAGGGCATGGTTTTGATTAACTGGTCGATTGAATTTATAAATTATTAAAATGTTATTTTTAGAACATGATAAAAAAAATATTGATTTTCCCCACATTTTCAGCATTCTTTAAACATATAGTTTGCAATATAGCATAAGAATTTGACACCTTTTTGATCGTATAAAGTGGCAAATCTGCTCATACCTGGTTTCTTAAACTAAAACAAACTAAATGGATGTGAACAACATGACTCGACTATTCAAGCAAAGAGAAAGAGCTCCAATTCTCGATGTAACGCATATTTACCTCTTTGTCACATTATTTTGGGCATTTACATTTACATCTGTTTTATTGACTCAAGCTTGAGTCCACCCCAAAGTCCGGAGACGTGCCAAAGTCCATCCTAAAAGCTGCCACGGTCGAAAGGTCCTCCAATACTGAGGTCACAGTTAGATGACAAATGCTGGGTAAAACTTAAAAGGGACTTTCTCATGAGCTTATTTTTTTACAACGTCAGATTTAGAAACAGACTCTTTATAATCGTTGGACACTTGTGATGTCCGAATTTGGTGTAACTTTGTATCTATACCTGGCCTAAAGGCTGATTCAGGGTCATAGAGGTACAAATCTATGTATCTATTCCTGGTCGAAAGGCTGAATCAGGGTCAGACAGGTACAAGTCTCTGTATCTATTCCTGGCCTAAAGGCTGATACAGTGCCATACAGGTACATCTGTATCTATTCCTGGCCTAAAGGCTGATACAGTGCCATACAGGTACAACTCTCTGTATCTATTCCTGGCCTAAAGGCTGATACTGTGCCATACAGGTACAACTCTAAAGGCTGATACAGGGTCAGAGAGGTACACGTCTTCTTAACGGTAGATCTGTCGTCCGAAAATCTACCCAACACTTAACATTTTGCTAGTGATAATCATGCATGGATATCTCTAACAACTTTGAATGATGAGACTACTGACAAGCTGTCTTTCTTCGGTCTAACGAAACAGAACCAATAAAGCTCTTTCTTTTCCTTTTCAGAGGCATCTGAGTTTTTAATCATTTTTAATCAGTTAATGATTGATTTATTATACAATTTCATCATTCATAAATTTTTCTGGTTACTTACACAGTGTCATCATTCGTCCCTTTTCCGCAAAATGATTAATTAACCACGTATTAAGCATCATGTTGAACGATGTCAAAGTATTGTGTTGAAGTCTTTGAAAGTCCCAGGGCCGTAGAGAGCGATCACAGGCCCTTGGGTAAGAAACACCCGGGCCTCTCCTAGTTCTTGTTCAAACAAACTCTTTTATAAAATTCAAAAGTGTTGTTCGGCCCGGGCCCCTTTATGGGCCCGGGCCTCGGGGATATATCCCTGGTTGCGCCCCTCCCCTTCTTGTCGGCCCTGGAAAGTCCCATAGTGTCTAATCAATAGCAACATTTAAATGGTACTATTAAGCTAGTGCGCTAGGAGTTCCTTCCTTGCTTGTATTGCTTTTTTAATAAAAAAAACTTGATTCATTGTGGACAATTTCAAAGGTTTGAAAGTCACATTTCTAGATTTGTTGCTGCATTCAATTGAAACACTTTGTAAAACTCTTACAGTAAGTCTAAAGTTACATGATGATATACTAGGAGTTCCTGTGTTGTTTGACTCCCCTTCCTAAGCATAGTGCATGTTTGATTGTTGTCAACATTTCTTAATGTTTGGTGTTTCAATTTTTGAAAACCACATATCTTCAAATATCAACTGATAATATTTAATTAGATACATCTCATACTATCATTATTGGGTCTAAATATTAAATATTTATGTATCAAGTGTTCTCGACTAAAGTACAAATCATATAGTTCATGAAGATGTTCAGTACCGACTATTTCAGTAATAGGAGTAATTTTTTAGAATTTGATTACAGATACCTTTAGCTGGCAATTATTTGCATCATATCGATCCTCCGGCATTCATTTGCCCTGGAAGATCTTTATATGCACGTCCCGTGAAATACAAAAGGCAAGTACGTGGACACTGTTGGACGAAGTCACCCTAAAGGTGTGAAGCAGTTTAAAAAGCGGACAGTTTCGCGCGTTGTGATGTCAGAATGAAATCTGTATAAATAGATTGTTTTTTCTTCTTTCTCTCTAAACTATCCCATTAAAATAAAAACTATGCCATGAATATTATGTCAAATGGATAATGATTTAAAGTTACGTTTTTGAAACTCATTAAATAAAGTCCGCCTAACTCATAAATTGTGTTACATTCACAGATGTGTCAAAAATTTAATTTAAAATGTACATTGAAGTCAGTGAAATGTATATTGTCAACTACTAAATGATCATAGAGAATATTTTCACTTTTTATTGACATAATTTACTTTACATGAATTTCAGAGTAAGTGGGAGCATTTGTGTTAAATTACTGTTACTTTTCTAGCTGATTTCAAACATACGAATGTGACCTCCTGAGGCAGTTCTCATAGTTTCTTTGTCTTAATATAAGTGAATATTACATTTCCTTTCACAGAATAACAGAGTGAATTAACTAATTATTGTCGCACCAAGAGAGAGAGAGAGAGAGAGAGAGAGAGAGAGAGAGAGAGAGAGAAATACAATAATTTTCAAGAACTTTTCTTTGAAAGTGTTAACGAAAATGTATTTAATTTAGTTCCTACATTTTAAACAACAACTATATTCATGAACTATATATGTTCTGATTTATAACTGATTGCATTGAGCCGTAAAACTGTTCGGCACATAATTCATTTCGGATTTTTCAAAGTGACATAAATATTTAAATGGTACAAGACTGTGTGCCACAATATCATGGAAAAATGATGGAAAAATGTACCAGACTATATCTTAGGAGTTCGAGTATTATCGGACGTACCCTCTGTTGACTACAGAAATTGAACAATTGGAAAATTATTGAAAATAATTACACTGTGATCTGATAGAAAACATCAATGCGAAAATATATCTGTGTTCCAAGTAATTCGGACCATATCAAATATGTAAGACACATCTATGAAGCAATCAAAAACCATAAAGTTCTGTAATAAAGAATTAAATTCATTTTGAATTACTTTTCCTGGGTGGTGTCATGGTCACAAGTAGAAATTTTCAAATGGTGCTCCAGCTGAAATTATTTTTTTCACAAAGATGTGGAGACCTGTGTTGGTGTCTGTTAATACCTGCCTTTTTGATCACAGAATTACTATCCATCGAATAAAAACTACTATAGTATAACCTAAATCTACATTCGGACACCACATAAAAAAGGCACATATCGATTCATTTCAGAAGCATTATGTTAAAAATCCTCTAACACAAATATCAGCACGCGGAGCACAAGCTAATAACAAATGACAACCATTAAACACTTAAACCATTAGTAAATCCATACATACGGTCAAATCAGTAAACACTATTATAACTATGGTAAACATTGCAATAAGATCCCAAAGGTGACGTATATTCCAAGAAGTAAAAGATATTGAAAGCGAGAACCAATTTGAAGTATTTACAAACCACCATGTTTTGTACACGCATGTTTACACCCGCACAAATTCTTGGCACATCAGACATACAGGCACGAACGATCAATAAATATACCTGTATATTATTATCACAGTATCGCGATCATGATTGCTAGATCACGTCGAGTTGTCAGCGTTAGAAAATTCGGATCATCATGAGGCGCGAAGCATAGCCTGACCATCAGACAAACTACACGATATCCAAAGTTATCTTTTAGCTGTTTAACACAATCATTATTTGCATGTATGATTGTAAATTGAAAATCATATGCGTGTGATTATTTTATTCTACATATGTCTGTAGAAATGCTGACATGTACGTACTTGTGTATTGTATATGTTTATTTGCGCATCTTTTGACTAATGAAGTTATATTATTAGTATAACCTGTAAATAAGTTGGTGATCATATGGCATAACTGTCTTGTATGACCAAATGTGTTATACCCCTTAAAAAGATTATAATAAGAATTATTATTATTATTGATGTTGCTTTTGTTGTCTTTATGACAATATGTGCTATCCTCCTTAAATAAAGATTTGTGTGTGTGTGTGTGTGTGTGTGTGTGTGTGTGTGTGTGTGTGATTTGGATTTTTAATGTAGCTTTCAGTCTGCTGTGTGGCATTTTATAGTGATGTCTGGCACTTGGGCATCATGCCACAAAGATGCAGCATGATGTCCCACCCAGTCACATTATCCTGACACCAGGTCAACCACTCCTAACATTAGCCTCTTAATGCTGAACGTCAGCCGGGGTTCGAACCCGCGACCTCCCGCATCCGAGGCGGACACTCTAACCACTAGGCCACCGGAGCGGTAATAAAGATTTTTAGTAGTAGCAGTAGTTGTGGCACTAGTAATAGTACTGTCACCCATATAAAACGTATCTGATGTCCATTTACTGAAGAAATGTTTTCCGTTTGGTAGATATGCATCAGCCGTTGTACCTGCTGCTTTCATATTCTTCATGACACCATATTTTGGCTCAGCATTTTTTTAAGATTACTGAAAATTGTGTCAGGGTTTTAGAATCTTATTTTTAGCAAAGTTTCCATTTCATTAAAATCAGATCTCAATTTCACCTAGGACAGTCGTGAATTAGATTGTGCCGTGTTAATGGCATGTATATCAACATCTTGAAAATACATTTATTCATTTCCTCAGGCAAACAATTTTTTTCGACAAGCCCGACAGGCACTTCACTTTGAATACAGGATGGGCCCGAACTAAAATTAGAGGGACCCCGGGTGTCGGGCTATCGAATTTTTGTTTAGCACTGCTGGTGTAGATAAAAGATCTGTGAATTGATTGTTGCATTTTGTGTTCACTTACTCGGCCTATTTTCGTAACTCACACGTTTAACACTTTTCCCAGGATTTAAAATATCCAACGGTATGTCTGGAACAGCGCCAACTTTTAGTCTAGCCTAGCATTTGTGTATCCTAGAAATGCCATTTTTTCAGGATCCCTCTCGTAACATTCCTTTAAGAAATGTAATGAGCACAGAGTGCTGTATGGTGTTTGAAATCGACTCGCTCGCAATAATGTACCCATACTTTCTTTATGTCTTTATCTTTTTTGGGAAAAAAATGTTGTCCAAAGCTTTTTCTTAATGTGTCATTACACCCGTAAGCAACGCAAAATGGCAATGTCTTTTACGCTAGCAAGTGCTAGTCGGGATGCTGGAGTCTCTACTATGACGTCACATCACGAAAGTAACCGAACAGGCGCGGAAATTTTGCATACGAGGTCACGGAAATTCCGAGCCTTGAAGATGTGCCAATATTTAAATATTGACATTACGGTCGCAGATGATACTTCAGGATAAGGCTTTCTTCTATAGTGCTTTTTATTATTATTCTATATTTCCATTGATTTCTGGTCTCCTTTAAAGTTTTTATACCGTTTTAAATTACTTACTCAGAACAGTATTTGAGACAGCTTTACCATGATTCTAAAACTCAAACTGCCGGCACAAATCTCAGTCAATTTGTGGCATCACATAAAATAATATAGAAAGACAATAAAATGCATTGAAATGAAGGAACTGTTAAGTAAGCAGTCTGTTTACTGAAAAGTGATCACTGAAGAGAGATGGCATACATGCTGTGGTTAAAGAAATATTTAAAGGGAGAAAGCACGAAAAGAGACAGTCTGATGAAGGGAAAGAGTTTTAGAACAGTAAAGTTAAGGATTTGATGGAAAAGGAAAGCATCGAATAATTTTCAGCTTACTCAGACAAAAAATTATCTGAAGTGAACAGTTTTATGAAAAATGTATAAACTATAACTAGGAAGTGTTTCACTAAAACAAAACATGAAAAACCACAGAAAATAAGATGACACTTTACCAAAACTAACTGAAGGATACAATGGCGCTCATCGCAGATCTATAGACATGACATGGATGCAAGCATGCAATAAATTGGTCTAAGGTCTGTATCTGGCTACTTGACAACTGCAGGGTTCCTGCCACAAATTTAGAAAATGATTTAAGGCCTTATCCAGACCTAAAAATAAAAATTTCCAGACCTAATAATGTGACAAGTCTATTGACTTGCATAGCCGACATGATGCTTTAATCTTAAGTTTGGAAGGCCCTATCCAGGCTTTGAAGTCATCAGCATCTTCCTATAAGGGTTATAAACACAATGTCCAGGCATTTTTTAAATATCAGGTTCATACAGGCACACAAAAAGATTGGTTCAAGAATGTCAAATCAAATAAAATCCAATAAAATTAAAATGGATACTCACTAGCACAACACAAAACTTAATTAAGTAAATAATCCACGGAACAAGGTTAATACAGATCATGAGAGCTGAAATTCAATGACATTTCAATGACCAGTTTTCAGTTTTCAATGACTACTCACACTATCAAGTGTTCTGCTTCAGTTGCTAATTTAAATACAAAAAAACATATACAAAACCAATACAGAAATAAATAAATGCAATATGAAAGGGAAATGATATTTAAAAGGAAAGTAATTGTAACCCAGATGTTAACCATTGCCCTTTAGCTTCTATACTTTCTTCTCCAGCTGCAACTCCAGTGCTTTCATTTCAGAGATGCTGCCAGGAATTTATCTAATTGGGGTGGGTGGGTACCCACTTGTTACGAAAATGGGGGGGGGGACAAAAAGGAGGGAGAGGAGGAAATGGCCATAGTTCACTTTATACCTATCACTACAATATCCATCTATCTTTCTTCCAGCCATGGGCGTCCGCAGCATGGGTTAAGGGGGGGTCACGTGACCCCCCCCCGAAATCATACTGCAAATATATATATATATATATCAATTCCGACAAGTTTAATCATGCAAACGAAGCTGAAAATATGTCACAAGGTTCTGTTCAAAACGCTTAATAAATATTAGCTTTAGTTTCAGACTGCTTCTTATACTAACTCTCCCGGCCGTGAGTGACTGACCCTCCCCCCCCCGAATATCCTGACACCCCCCCGCACATAGTCCTGACCCCCCCCCCTGCAAAAAATCCTGCGGGCGCCCATGCTTCCAGCTACACTCTGTTAGAGTCCTAATGAAATAAAAATCTGTAAAAGATGTTACCTCTAGTTGTATACGCATTAATCTGTTGATTTTTCTGAGCTTAATCTGTTCCTCACCAGCGTATGAATATTGTTCTATGCTGAGACACCACTGCTGATGGGGCATATATATAGCTAATTTAGCCAGCTGGAACAAGTTTGGAAACTGTTCCTTATGTTTATTAATGTACATTTTTTTCACTGCTCATGGGTAATGTCTTTTCGATATTTTAGTTCCAAAATAAGAATTTTCACTAACATAAGCTCTGCTTACATTTCACTTTCTTAAATCACTTGTTCTTATAGTGGTATTTTGATCAAATAAATGTATTTACTTCATAATCGTATGTTTAGATTATTAAATTCGTCTGAACCCTAATAAGGCTATATATAGCTATGCTCGTGATATTTTGAATGATGTATTTTTACGGAGAACTGCACGCTAACTTTTTTTGGATTTACCCTCATTATTACATATTTATGTTTTTGTTTTCTTTTTCCACTCACAAACCTTAAGATATTACGCCAAAAGCTAATTAAAAATTGAAATCACAATTCTCCGGACTTTAGGAATTTGCAAAGATGTTAAAAATATAAACACTTTTAAAGTACACTCAATTAAATAAATCTGTGATATCTTTGCATTTCTTCAAGTGAATTCAGAAGACAGTGAAAACTTATATCCCCATGTTATTCCTATCAAGGATAATTTGGCGGTAAATCGTCCCCGATTATACATTAGAATTCACCTTGCATTGATTTACTCCAAAAACAATTTATAACCAATGTGAACCAAAGAATATAAATCCGTGTTACTATTCATTGTTTAAATCTAACTCGGCCTTCTACTATAAATTGAGTAGTAAATAAAATATCCAGGCAATACATTAAAACACTCCTTAAGAATAAGACGGAGTTAATCCGTGTTTATAAGTCCAGAGATTTCTGAGAGTTTACACCTATTATGCTGCCCATCAGACCAATTAAAATTACATATCTAGTGTTTGAAAAGTTGTGAATTTGTTATATGGTGTGCCGATTTTGGTCAAAAAGTTGACATACATTTGCAGTGTAATATATTTTCGAGCTTTCAACATGACGTTAGTTCCGGTTCTGATTACATGCGTGGCCCACTCAGTTCAAACCCCATTTTCAGTAAAAAGCTGCTTCAGCTAAAATTCTCATTTTAAACACTTTTCTAGCTCCAAGAATTTGATGTAATTCATAGCTCCAAAATAAATTGCCGTCCTTATCATCAGCCAGTAGGCCTATTTGCCGAACTGAATCATCTATATGAACCGCGCTAGGATTCGGCTATCAGGATTGTCTAGGTAGCCTGTATTTTAATCGTGCTTCTGTAAAACTTCCTCGATGCATGGTTCGAACTACGACAGAATGTCTTGTCCAGGACCCAGTGTGACAATTAAACTTAGTGAAGGGAAAGAGTGTTAGTGATGACTTAAAATAGTACATATAAAGAAGTCTTATGACACATGAAATCCTTTTTAATGGATAGTTTCTAGAAAGTGACAGGTGTGGAAGCAAAGTGCATTCGAGGATGATGTGATTAATACATACTTGACATGTGGGTGAAAGGAGAAAATACGGAGTAATGATCACCAGTAAGCTAATAGTATATGGTATCATTGAAGAATTTAAAGAAATGACATTTAATAAGGTGAAGTTGATTTCAACTACATCCATAAAAAGAAGATGTAAATGGCTACAAGTTGGTCAATTTTAATATTAAGGCAAGGAAAAAGGGCATTGAAAATCACATGAACTTTAAAAGAATCACCAGGACATTTGCACCTCTATAAAATTTCTTTCAAAGAAGGCTACAACAACACGTGCGCTACCTTTTATTGAAATGAATCACCATAACGTTAATGAAAACTAGATGATTTGAGAAAGAGGTATTACACTATGTTAATGAAGTAACATTCCGTTATTTTGTACTTTGTGTGGTATTTTAACTTTTGAAGATACTTGTTTCTTTTTCTTCAGAAATTTCACATCTAATAGTAGCTGAAATTAAACTATATGAATAAATGGTACAATAAACTTTGGAGAATTCAGACGAACACAGAAACAGTTTTCATAATTATGTCTTTAAAATAAAAATTATTTGACATATAAAAGATTGTGTCGACTTGAATATTTAACTTGGAAACTTTTGGGTCTTAATTTTTTCATTACATAAGATTGTCTGACATATTTCCAACACGATAGATTTTAAAAGAGAGCATGCGCCTAATATTTACAGTGTAGAAGAAAACCACATACACATCCTCTAAACGAAAACAATTGTTAGCATCTGGATTATAACTCTGAAAGGAGCTAAGTAATAAGGATGTAAAACAAAAGCAAGATGAAGAATCAAAACCTTTTACCCTTAAGTAAAACAATGAAGGCTAATTTTTCATCACAAACAAATGTTTCGCAGAGAAAATCCCTCTTGTATTATTTATCACCCGACACATACTAAAAGGGCATCGGTGATATGTGTAGGTACTCAAGGAGGAATAAAAAAAAAAGGGCTGGCATTTTGAGGAAGCATTCGCATTTATTTGACCCTAACGGACCTGAAAAAAGAAAGGAATAGGCATGATAAGAGTTTTAGAGAACTGAAAAAATGCGGAGTTAATTAAAAACTGAGTTACTTGAATGAAAAAGAGAGAACAAGGTATGGTGATTCGGTATTAAAATAACCTAAAGTTTCTTTTGCTCATTATGTATCTACTCAGAATGATGCATCTAATTATCTTCACAAACCTATTCGCAGATAAAATAAGGAAAACCCCGAACAACCACTACAGCCAAAGCTGAATGATGGCTATTGAATGTTTCTGTTGAGCAGCTAAATTTCGAATGTATATTTATTGCACGTGTGATACGTGCTGTTGTGTTTATTGCTTATAAGGTTTTGTAAAATGTGCAACTTCGGTGAACGACGTTTTTTTAAGTACAATAATGGCAAAGTACTTCAAATATATAACTCCTGATAATCAGGAAATGATACCATAAGGAACAAAATACTTTAATCCAACATATAATTGCATTACATTTGTACCGAGCAGCATTTAATCAGAGCAAACTTTATAGACAGCCATTTGAAAGCTAAACCCAAATATATTGATTTTACCAGATATCTTCTCTCGTGTCATATGAAAGTAAATGTTGATACTAACAATACACTGAGAGACATTTGGACAGAATTCTTGCAGAAAACGTCACAATATCTTATGTAAGTGGTAACTTTTCATTTTGAATGACAATAACGTTTTTCTGACATGCAAAAATATATGGATACTTGATTCAGCTGGAACAAATATGATTGAGCAAGGTATAATGGATGATAAATTTAGAACACTGATATCAGGATATACGGGGTATGAAGCCATACCGCTTGCAATGTATGCTCAGTGGCGTAGCTTGGGAAGAGCGGGGGGGGGGGGGACAGTTGTCCCCGGGGGCGCCATGTGCCGGGGCGCCAAAATGAGGAAAATACAACTATTCGTTATCTCAGATGCAATCGAAGGGGGCGCCAAGTTTATGTTTTGTCCCCGGGTGATAAGTACCCTCGCTACGCCACTGTGTATGCTAAACGTTTAGAATACCATTTGACTTTCACATACTAATATATCTTTGTCCACTGTATCATTATGCTCTGGGATTTACGATTTAGCTTAACGCTATCAAAAGCTTCAGACATGACAGTGGGTGGTATCCCAAACTACGAACTTCAACACAATTTTTAACAGTACATGATTACTTCAGAATCAATTGTGCAATAGTTAGTGATAAATAAAAAAAAAAAAAAAAAAATGGAATATTTTCTTTCATGACTACATCGCTGGAAAGAGAAATTATCGATATAGGAGCCAATAAAATATACACAAATCTCACAATTGACTTTCCCTCGATGAGTGTAGAGGACATTTTGATATTCAAGAATCGATTTACAATTCAGCAATAGAAAATATCATTATGGAAGATATGCAAAATATAGCCTGTTCCCATGGTTTCTAATTCAGTTTACAGACGGCGAAACCGCAAAATAATTTTATGGACAATAAAACACACGGACATTAGGAATAATAATAATAATAATAATAATAATAATAACGTTGACTTAGTACAAACCTAATTTTTAGAAGCTCTAAGCACTTTACAATATTAGATAATACATAAAACATATACAATGACAAGATTACAAAAAAACCCACCATGAAATTACAAAACAAAACATGCTGACAATAGTTAGGGAAGTAAACATTATCAAGTCTTTAAGCCTCTTCTGGTAGTCGAAATAGGTGAGTTTTAAGAGCACTGTCAAATGAGATCTCGGTGTCTTGTGTCAAAGATCCATCTGTAATTCGTTCCACGTAACTGGGCCCTGCGACGCAAAAGAATGTAGTCCGTATGACTTCGTTTTAACAGTGGGAACTATGAGAATGCGAGTGTCGGAAGAGGAGGTTCAGTTCCAAAATGGGATGTACGCATGAAGAGTAGCTGCAAAGAGATAAATTTCTTCAACGTGCATCCACCGGCCACTTCCGGGGAACACAGTAACTCTTAACTATTAAATTTGACTTAAAGTTTATACCGGTATACCTAGGAAAACACTTGCCACACCATCATGATATTAACATTAAAAAAACGTGTAAGAACTACTTAAATAAGTATTGAAATGGATGTTTGCTCAACGGTCTTAAACTTTTCTGGTTGCTAAGACACAGCACGGAGATTTTTCCTGATAAGGGAACTATTGAACAAACAAAAACCTCATTAATTATGCAGAGTAACTGAATCGTAATTTATTTATCTAAGTGTACAGATGTTAAGACAGATGAATCGGTCAAGTACCGAAATTATTCCAATTACCATCTGATGTTAGAGTGCTCAAATCTTTCAACTACTGGGTCGAAGTCAATAGTTGTTTTTTTTTTTTTTTAATCAGAGACAAATCGTCAAACAGTTAACTGCCTTTGGGTTGATTTTTTAGTATTTGTAATTGTTTTCTCTTCAGAAAACGAAGAAATTAAAAATATAGTTAAATTTTTTTATGATAATATCGCATGTCTCTGCTTTGACTTTGCTAACGCAATTAATTTCCGTTAAAGAATAATTGAACATAATGGATTTCAGGAAATGTCCGCGTTGATAAATTTTCACTAAGGTAATATTTTGGAAATGACTGCATGTTTACTATTCAGGACTTTGACACTCGGTGATACGTTATTGTACCCTCTTACGTTGCGGAATGTTATATTTTCATGATTTTTGACTCAGCCATTAAACTCGCTGTAATAAAATCGCACAAAAATCTCTCTATATTCAACATTCAAAACCCGGATATGACCAATGTCGAGCATTTCAGACGCAAACTCAACAAAGCACAATTGTCGTTTGATACATTTCACTTTGGGGTCTTAGGATGAAAATGATACGATAATTCGATATTTCTAAACACGTCATAAAAGCCAAAAATAGTATTTTGTTCAAGATATACATATTCTTCGGGGAGAATTCGTTGCTCTCTCATCATGAAAACTGTATCTAAATGTCTACTCTCTATGCGAGTGGAGCTATATACTTTAGTAAAATCTGCAACCTACATTACTTAACTATAATAACAACTTTCTACAACATGACAATACTCCAGCTATAGCAGAGAAGCATTTGTGTGGTAAATTCCTTAACTTAAAGGTCGCAAAACCCATTATATTGGGGTTTTATTATAGAGCTATCTGATGTTAACTTATATATTCCTTTGAGTCCTCTATTACAGTTGTGTGTAATTTAGGTTGCTATAAATGCAATTTATAAGAATGTAATTCTATATTGTTGAGATTGTGAAATTTCTCTTCCTGGGGCCTTCTTTCAAAGAATCCTGAAAGTAACTTTGGAATTGTCTTAAAGGCTAACCTTCAGGAAGCTCATTTGCAACATAGCACCTTTGTTTTTCATCTTGATTTTAGTTTTCCTATCTGTATCCAAGACAACAATTAATATTCATTATTCAGATATGAAATAAAAATAAGTAATTCAAATATTTGTTTGAGCAATAATGGCATCAACCGAAATAAATTGCGAATGGAGCTGATGCGTCTCAGCTTTAGATATGCATCCTTGCATATGTTCATTACATGTTGGTGTAATGAGAGTGTACTATCTAGAGTGACACCTAGGTTTCGTACTGACTGTGTAAATTTAATGTGTGCATTGCTGATACATATTTTTTGAGGTAAAGGATATGAATGAGAATGTCTTTGTGTGATGATCAGGATGACTTCAGTTTTATCATCATTCATCTGCAGCTTGTTACATGAATTCACATCGGAAATACACCTCTCTGCGCCTTGGAAAGTAACCTCAACTTCAGCTGAACAGCTAGATTTGTATAGTTGAGTGTCATCAGCGTACAATTGATGAGACACCGGATGTCAATTTAAGACAATTGAGAGCGGCTGAGTGTATAGAGCAAAGAGAATGAAGACAAAGGGGCATTGAACAGAGCCCTGTGGAACAGCAAAACATAGATCAACTGGGTTGGAATCTTTTCCGTTTACAGACACAATTTGTGTCTTGTTGACTAAGTAGGACATGAACCATAGTCAGGCCGTATCGTGAATACTAAATGCATGCTGGAGAAGGTGAAGTATTATATCATAGTCTATTTAATCAAATGCCGCAGACAAGTCAAAGAGGATGAGGACTGTAATCTTTCCGCTATCCAAAGCAGAGTAAAGAACTAACTATTCTCAGAAAGGCAGTTTCAGTACTCTGGCGAGGGCGATATGCAGACTGTACATTGCTAAAAAGACTCTTTTTGATTCAGAGGAGAAAGAAGTTGGGATAGAACAACTTTTTCTAAGAGTTTTGGAATGAATGAGAGGTGTTTCTGTTTTATATAAAGAATATAAGTGCTGATACACTGATAACCATCGACGCTGGCTTTATTTAAGAGGTTCACATGATAATCGCATACATGATAATGGTCTTTAATTAACTACCTTTCAACAAGTATGTCACCTTCCAATGAACAGAAAAGGAAAATGTAGATGTTCACAAATTTTTTTTTTTTTTTTAAATAGCCTCATAACATTGTAACCCGTGGAGTAACTAATTTTGAAAAGAATGTTGGCATAAATCTATTAGAGACCGAATACGTACGCTTTTCGGACTACATATTTGTCATCTGTCCAGCCTTTCTCCTCAGAAAGATTTGAAACAGAAATGGTTCCTCAAAGATGCAAATCTGTTTATGATAGACATTGAGGATAGGCACGTAATATTAGTCAGAAATAAGATACAACTATTTTGTTTATGACTGATGAGTGTAGCATTTCTGACGATGTCAAACTCACCTCTCTGGTAGACATTTTGAATTATCTGAACGACTGGTTGAACAAACGTACAATTCTGCATTTAATCGTTCCATAGCGAATTCTTGTGTGTTAAAGCAATCATGAAAAGCAATGGAATCTTTGCTTGGAGAATACCATGCTATTCATGATGAATTAAAAGGAGAAGTTAAAGAAACGCTCGAAGAGGATAAAAAAAAATATAACTTTAATGAAGTTTGAGTAGTCCATTTGATATAGAGTTGGATCAAGAAGTCTCCGGTAGAGCACTTATGTATCCGTATGGTATCGTGCTTATGCTTTTAAGAAATTAACGCTTTTCGTCATAAATAGACAATCCGACTTTGTTAACCTTTAGAGCGTAAATTTCATGTTGGCAATAAAAAGTAAACGATTTCCTGGCAATTTTCCTTATTTTTAGATTTATGATCTAAGTACATTTAGAAGTTTAAATTCTTTGTAATTGTAGATTACAAATAAGTTTGCAAACTTTATATTAATTGTTTTTACCTCAACCCCAAAACTGTCTAATTGGGACACCATTTAATTAACCTTATTTATTTGGTGATGATACAAATATGTTACCATCTGAATAGTAACTAGTGTCATTAAGCATGTTCTTATCATTTATATCACTGTAAATGTTTTCTGTCTCATCATAGATAAACATTGAATCTGGATGAGTTATGAGTAGTCTCATTCTTTTCCCGTATTTGTTTGGAGCTTGTACAGCACCATTTGAATAGCTCAGACACTTTTAAATCATAAACCATACATTGGTTTGGTTAATCTGATTTTATTGCTTTTCAAACTGACTGACACCAAGTCATTACCAATAACTGATCTCCTCACGAATAATAAATCTTTCTGACATTTGGGAGAAAAAAAAATTTTTTTACTTATATTAATTGTTGCTTGTTTTCTCAGGTTTTCCATCTGTTTACTGGATACATCTTTGCTTATCAATTTGATACATACTTTCTCGAAATCATTTATTGCTTTTTTCTGGACCTTTTATTCAGTTCTATGTAGGTTTTGAATACGTTGTTGATCAAACAAGACAACTTTGTGTGTATTTCTACGTTTTAAACTCGATTTAAGTTTCCGTTGTGAATTTCGTGAAGCGAAAGACTATTTGGACTTTATTTTTCAATGTACACACTATTTTTGATAGTATTAGTATTTTACATTTGCAATCATTTTCTCACTCTTCCGAAATCACTCATATTTAAATACTTTCTCTGAAGCAAAAAGGTAGTCCTTTAAATAATTAATCAAACACATGTAGTGAAATCCCCAAATATATACTTCTAAATGACAACCAATACAACAGTCATGTAGTATAACATTCATCTGGTATTTGAAACGTATTTTCCTCTACCCATTTAATTTATACATAAAGTTTTTACCGGCATTTATTCTTTCATTGATCAACCGTTCTTGTATTTGTACACCTTGTCCTTTGATCTTCACCGTCGTATTTAACCTAAGCATATTTCTTTCAGTGGTATTCGCGTATTTTCTTTTCGTATCTTCGAATTATGCTAATTCCACCTCTTATACCGCTCTCATTCTACAGGAACATATCATTGTCTGATATCTTTCAAGCCGTATCACGAGATATTTCTGCAGCATTTAATAGTGAGCAGGGTCTAGTTTGTAATGTTTAATACAGACATTCCTAGATTCATCACAAAATATCACATAACATCACAATATCCTTCAAAACATCATAGCCATGTAGATCTCCAAGCAGGTAGAAACGTCCACTGATATGTATCGAGATATCAGATTCAGAAAAACAAAGCAAAACAAGACAAACAAATATTAGAAAATATCTTTATTTACTAATATCTGTTTGTGTTGTTTTGCTTTGTTTTGTTTTGATTTTTTTATATGCTTCAATCGTCAAGTAATGGGTATAAGGTTTCTTTTGATGATAGAGGAGTTTCGTTAAACCTTGAAAGGTTATGAATGTATTCTTATCCGTAAAGGTTTCTTCTAAAATATTTATGTGTCATGTTTCTAGTATCCTCCATTGTTTCTGTAATAAAAACTTCATTACTCTAATATTTATTTTTTAATCCTGGCTAAATGAAATATAGTTTTCGTTGTTTCTGGTGCATCCAAAATATTGAAACATTTTTTCTTCAGATTTCTCTCTGTGATGAGTTGATATTGACGAAGATGTTAATCTTCAAATATCATTTGTTCCAACGCAATGGTAGCTTACATATTTGTAGTCATTAGGGCCATCAGTTTAAAGTGCGATTAACATGTCAATATGTCTTTATCTTTCTATGTAAGTTTTTCAAAATGACTTGCTGTACCATGGGTCAACTATTTCATAAATATTTACAGATATATTGAATTTATTTGTAAAGCTGTTAATGTCCGTTACTTTTACTGTGTATATGATTCCAATGAGCTGATGAGACATCTTTGTGTAATATTAAATATTCCATCTTGTTAAACATTCATCTTGCACATTTGCTTATTCCCTGCCCAAATTTGCTCTGCAAAATACTAATAAATGTTGGAATGTATATTAATGAATTTGTGCTATTTTTCTCACTATTCTTGGTGTTGGCATCACAAGTTCATTTGTTATTATTTAAGTAGAAATATTAAAGTATATATTCAACTATTTTGTACGTGTGTTCACTCTACACGGGTATTATTTACGATCAAGTGTTCACTTTAAACAAAGTGTCAGTTATGATCAGATCTCCGTGTAAAGCTTTAGTGCATACTGGCATACTGTCTGCTGAAAAACAAAATAAATTGGTTTTTGGTTGATACTAGCATTCACATATCAAGTATTTACAGGATTTATTTTCATACATCTAACTATAAATATGTCCATCTTTAACTATGTTTTCTTCGTGTTAACTCTAAACGGGTGTTTAATCTAAGCAACTATTTGTTATGATGAGCTGTCTCTATTCGAGAAACTCAGAGGTATCGTCACTGCTTGGAAAGCTATCACAAACTTTGTTTGATTTCCATCAATTAAATAAGACTGCTGCTCCCGCCTACTCGTTTTTAGATTGTGGAAATTGCTTTTTACTGCCTTCAGTGCAATTTCTAATTTCTGCAATAATCAATATTAACAGCATTACAGAAATGCGTAATACATTATGTATGCGCATGACAGTAGAGAGATAATTATTACCACTGATTTAACATTTCCTGGTACACTTCTGGAGTCCACACTATCACCGTGTTAGCTATGGATCCCCGTGCAATGGATTTTCTTTTCTTGGCGATTTACTGTCATGTGAGACTACGAAAGTTTTAAATTATGATAAAACTAAATGCAGAATGCAAGTAACTATTATGCATCAGCTTTCGAAGAAAGAAGACAAGAACTATGTGTTCCATTACAACTCCTACCGAGTCCGAGACAGAGAGTTTACACTTTTGGTGCTAAAAAAAATATGTTCGATTTGGGGAAACAAAGGTATCAGGAATAAAAGTAGCAATGATACAAAATCAACCATAAGCTCGTACGATTGAGATTATGTGGGAATCAAACCCGGAACCTGAAGGTATCAAGCGAGCTCAAGCACAGAGCTAAAGGCTCTTTGTTTAGTCCTCCTCTCTAATACCATTTTACTTCCGTAACATTAGACAGAAAAAAATTGATTACGCATTCCAGTGTTCTATGGAAGCACGTATGCGCCACGTTAAAATCAATTTTGTTTATCTCGTAATTCCGAGTTAGCTGTCTTTTATTTACGACTTACTGTCTACTGATTATGAGTTATCTTTTTTGTAATTACGACTTGATATTCCTTGACTACGACTTCCTACGACTTAATATCTCGTAAGTGCACGTTAGTATCTCGCTTTGGCTTATTTGTCTCGTAATTACGAGATTCTTGCTCGCAAGTACGAGGTAGTAAGTCAGATATACGATAAAGTAGTAATAAAGAAATAATTAGGTAGCACTAATGAGATAGTTAATTCGTATATACTATACATTGACTCGTAATTGCGATATCCTAAGTCATTATTATGAGATAGCTAAGTTGTAGTTACGAGATAACAGTCTAAATCAAGAGATGCTGATTCAAATTAAGGAATAAAAACATTTTGACGTGGCTATAACAGGTTTTCTTAGCCATCTTCTCATTTCAACCACCAGTGGTCAAATTGAATGTTTTAGCACCACTGAAGCAAAGAAAAGCCAACAAAAAACAAGGAACGGTTACATCATTTTGGTATGAAACTTGTAAAATCGTTCATTAAATCTCTCTCTCTCTCTCTCTCTCTCTCTCTCTCTCTCTCTCTCTCTCTCTCTCCAACTAACATACCCTCAAGTAAACAATATTACCAAATAAATCATTATTAACTACAGGAATCACAATGGTTTGAACTCCAGCTTGGACAGCCTTCTCAAAACATATACAGAAACATATTAGCTTCAAAATAAAATATATACAATAAATATGGCATCTGGGCGCTATTCACATGAAAAGAAAGTAATTTAGCTGGAACTCAAGGGAGTTACTTGACCTAAGGCTGGTTGATCTCACCCCTAATATCCCCTAACCCTAATAATATACTGACCTGGACTGATCCCAACGTCTACAGTGGGTTGCTCCCAGCATAATCCTTCTCCAAATCTGCTCTGACCACCGAAACTGAACAGGAGAATCCCCAATCACAACTTGTGCGATAAAAAGGTGAAATCAAGGCATGGTGTAGTTTACTGACTTAGTAGCTAAATAAGTATCGGAATTGGTGGTGAAACCGAGGCCTTCGGAGCACCCCGCTAATGGACCGCAATATGCACTAGACAATTTTTCTTTGTTATTTGTTTGTATCATAAAAGGACGACACAGTCCAGCAAAGCTGAGGGGCCGTCTATTTAAAACGTCACGTACCGAGGGGGGGGGGGGGGTCCAACTTGTGTGACGATGGGGTTAGGGGTTTGATGGATGTTAAGTCGTTTTTCCTATTTATAATGTTTTCTCTTTAATATAGGTTACCCGAGGACTGGACCCAGATTGATCAATATTAAATAACTCAGAACGCAGTGGCGTATTGTTTTGTGTTAAACCAATTTTATTTTTGAACATTTGTATGGGGGAGGTCAAAGCTTTTTGACGTCATATATGATGGAAATCTGAGTTTTTGTTATGAAATGTGACGAGGGGGTAGGGGATCAGAAATTTGCTTAAATTGCGTGACTTCGTATAGGGATGGCCGATGATAGACTTCTCTGCACCGTCTGTCAATCGAGTCGTCGATAACAAATGTGACTGAGTTCTAGAACTACACCCAGATGAGATATATTTCGTATTAACGTAAAGTATTATTTTTCTGCTAATCATTATAAATGGATTCACCTGATATGTGTTACAATGTAATAAGATTCTTTCATTAATAATAATTATGAAAGAACATAAAAGTTTCTGCCAAAGCATCTGCAAATTTGTGATAGTCTGATACATGTCTTTATTGACTTTTTGTAACATATGTTCGTCTTATTTTTGCATTTTTCAATATTTCCTTGCATGTAATTGTGGAGGCCTGAGATAAGGTAATAAAGACTTAGTTCTGATTCGTATCTGTTCTGTTCGTAGCCACGATCATTCTATATCTGTGGCCACTGCTGTACATTTTGATACACTATCAACAAGTTCATGCAAAACTATGATCCAATCCAATAAGAATTACGCACGCTTGAAAGAGACAAAAAGGAAATTGTGATAGAATGGATAAGTGAACATGCACGATTTAATTTCGTGTTATGTGTGTGCTGGGATTTTCTTTACAACCAGTATATATATATATATATATATATATATATATAT
>JAECUM010008918.1:0-109812 GCA_016617855.1 Megalonaias nervosa
CAGTTCTAATTTAACTTCATAAAATGTGTCTTAAGTCTCCATTTCTCAAAATAAAAACAATGAAATAATAATGACAGCAAGGAATAGAATAGACAAAGATGGCTTTTAAGATCATAAATGCAGTAAATTCTTTGTACAGTTAAACCGGTCAATAGTGGCCAACCTTGAGAAGAGGCACAACTGGCCTTTGTACACAGGTGACCTCTGTACACAATTGTTTTGCGCATCAGATCAGTAATTTCAGTACTGATTGACAGATTAAAAACTGATTACTGACTCCTTCATCAGCCAGCTTGTATAAGCAACTGTTCATGCTTTAAAAATAGTATCTGGACTAGCCAGATGCTCAGCTTGCCGAGATCAAAAGACAGTCGGCTTATGTGAGAAGCATGTGATGAAGAGGCTTTAGAAGGCTATTCTTTATGACCCATGAACTGAAACTTTGCCTGCATTTGCAGAGTTTTAATTATTTTAAATGACACCTTACCCTAATGAAAAGGGATCTAACTGTTTTCTCTTCTCAAAGATGAACCTTTTTCATCACAGATAGATTCAATTCATGGGCATATTTTTGAACTATTACCAGTCACACTTGCACAAAAGGCAACTTTCATTTCAGCTGTGATAACACAACTACTGTCCCACCATCCAGCAAACAAACTGCTTCAACCCTCAACCCCCAATGATGGAAACTGACTTTCTTTTGAATTTGACATATTGACCCCTTTGAGGTACACTATCAATATGACAAGTGTGGTGAGAACAAGTGAGATAAGAAATGTTTTCACATTGATTCACATGACATTCCTTTATCCAGACAATGCCATCCTTGTGAAGTAAAAATTTAGTTTGCATAGACTGAATGGTCACTGAATATACATGGTAGTGACTGCTTAGGGCTTGGAGAAACCATTGTGTGGTTAGGAAAGACCAGGCCACTTACTGCTGAAGGAATATACAGGACAGTTATGTATGAAATTCACCAAGGGAAAATTACAATGGCCATGGTAAACAGGTAACCTCTGAGTAAAGGTGACTGTAAGGGCAGATTTGACTGTTTGTTATAATGGTCATAAAATAAAAATGTGATATGGCTCCACTGTTCTTGAACCTTGGTTTAGCTGATAATGTAACAGTGCATAGAAGACAATGGCTTTGCCAATGGTAAGATACTATGTGAAAGTTTTTAAAAGTGGCTGAAACTTTCCTGCATGACAATATGCTGAAAGTTTGTACAATGATATGTTCTGATTCCTGTAAGGAAACAGATGGCAGACTGCTCCAGTGACCTAAGTGGTTAGAGCATCTGCTTTCGATACAGGAGGTCGCAGGTTCAAACCCCCGCCAAATCATACCAAAGACTTATAAAAATAGTTCTTGCAGCTGCCTCACTTGGCACTCATCATTAAGAGGTATCACTATAAACTGCCACATTGTAGACATCACAGCGATAAGACTGAAATTTTTAAAGCTACATTAAAAATCTTAATCACACACACACACACACACACACACACACACACACACACACACACACACACACACACACACACACACACACACACACACACACAGCAGATAGCAATAGTATTATGGCACTATCTGCAACTGATAACATCACAGCGATAAGACTGAAATTTTTAAAGCTACATTAAAAATCTCAATCACACACACACACACACACACACACAAACAGAGCAGATAGCAATAGTATTATGGCACTATCTGCAACTGATAACATGCATTGTCTAGAATGATTGTTTCAGATTTTGTAGACACATGACATACAAATTTGGGTAATTATAGTTGTTACGATTTGATATTTTGTTTGCAACTTTTCTGTAGGCTATGTTTTGAAGTAGCTCATCATAGTCTTTTTATGTTTACAGATAGTAAAATTCACTCACTGTCCTACAATCTTGACACGGGATGGAGACAGAATCAGGAGTAATGGAAAGTTTGGTGGATTGATGAACAAAGCATTACCACTTGAGAAGTTGCGTGGAGCAGTGTTTGGATCACCTCTGCCGAAAGCTTATCATGAGAAATGCACTATCATTGGTAAATTTTTCTCTACCAGATTAGCTGAAACTAAAGGAGATATTTTTGTACAGCGTCACTTCATGTGTAGGTGACATTATTTTGCAACAAAGATGACATCAGTTTGAGGGTTGTTCCAGGAATACATACTTGGGACCCAGGGAAGGCACTTTCAATATGAAGTAGTCACCTATAGATGTGATTTAGATTTTTTTTTTCATTTTCATATAAACTCTTGAGTAGTCAGATTACCCTAGCATGTTGTTAAAAACTTGCCTTCCTGGTACCATGTATGTTTAAATGGAATAACCATGAACGATATTTGTTTATAATTTTTTGAAGCACTCACATTTTTTATTGACTTCACTGACTGAGGTAAGCCATAGACTTTTACAGGAATTTATTTATAAACCTGGACAAGCATCTTAATCTCATTCAGACCTATTATATAGAAGTCATATATTGCTGGCTGTAATGAACAAACATAGGTCTTAAAATGAGGGAAGATTTCAAACCCAAGAATGTGGCCAATTGGTTTAAAGTCCTTTCCCAGCAAACCATGATTGTTATTTTTTTACATGTTTAGTGTTCGTGACGTCTTTTTAATCAAAAGCACTCATAAATATGAGTCTTCCTGCACTGTCCGCAACAGAAGTAGGTCACTAAAGTCACAGATATACTGTGTTCAGAGCAAGTAGCAGAGACCTACAACTTGACTTTAGTCTTGCATTATTTCTCAGATTAATTATACACAGTCCTGTCAGTGTGTTCAAAACAATTAAACAATTATTAGACATTTTTTACCGTAGAGGCAGGGGTGTATTGAAATCCTTGTGACTATCTATCAATCCATCTGCCTACCCAATACACAGTGTTATTAGCACAACTAGTCCCCCAGTTTTGATGGATTGCCTTGAAACTTTGTAAATATTATGGTCATCACCTGATGATGCATGTGTCGAAAATCACTTTGGACCCCCAGTTTGTTTAATATTGCTTTTTATGTAGCTTAATCCATTGAAGGAAATAATCTCAATAGTGGAACCAGTCCCACGGTGTTTATAGATTGCGATGAAATTTATTAAATATGGCCATCACCAGAAAATATACATATAATTCCCAGTTATTGCAGTTTTTGACTTGCGGATGAATGGAGTGTAAGACAAAATCTGAATGTAACAGGTTTCTGTTAATCAACATGAAACTTGGATAGTCTTTTTTATTTCAGTGGATCGACATGATACTTTGGTGGTCACTTGATTTCCATGTATCGAGGTGAAACTTAGGCAGTCTTTGATTTAAGTGTATTGACATGAAACTTGGGTAGTCTTTTGATTTCAATGGATCAGCATGAAACTTGGGGTAGTCTTTTGACTTCATTGGATCAACATGAAACTTAGGTAGGTTAGTCTTTTGATTTTAGTGGATCTGCATGAAACTTGAGTATTATGATTTCAGGGAATCAACATGAAACTTGGGTTGGGTAGTCTTTCAGTTTCAGTGGATCAGCATGAAACTTGGGTTGGGTAGTCTTTTGATTTGAGTGGATCAACATGAAACTTGAGTATTTTGATTTCAATGGATCAACATGAAGCTTCAGTGGTCTTTTGATTTCAGTGGATCACCATGAAACTTGGGCTGGATAGTCTTTTGATTTCAGTAGACCAGCATGAAACTTGGGTTGGGTAGTCCTTTGATTTCAATGGAACAACATGAAACCCGAGTAGTCTTTTGATTTCAGTGGTTCAACATGAAACTTGGGATAGTCTTTTGATTTCAATAGATCAATATGAAACTTGGGTTGTCTTTTGATTTCAATGGATCAACATGAAACTTGGGTTGGGTAGTGTTTTGATTTCAGTGAATCAACATGAAACCTGAGTAGTCTTTTGATTTCAATGGATCAACATGAAACTTGGGTAGTTTTTTGATTTCAGTGGATCAACATAAAACTTGGGTAGTCGTTTGATTTCAATGGATCAACATGAAACTTGGGTAGTCTTTTGATTTCAGTGGATCAACATGAAACTTTTACTGTAGACTCATTTGCATCATCATGATGCAGGGAAGGGTGGGGGGTATATCTACAGGGACGAATGGCTCACCATTCCTCTACTTAATAATCAATTCTTTTTTCTAGGAATTTTATGTGAGTAATGAAACTATTTAAATCACAGATAAGCATCAGTAATAAATTACAACTTCTGGCATAACAATGGAACTTAATGAATATTTTAGTAGAATAGTAGTATCATCTGTTATTATATGCTTATTTTTGTCTCCATTAAGTTTACAGTGTCAGAATCATGCAATAGTTTATGATATTGCATTCACGTGCATGACATGTGTGCCCAATAGTGTATTAGGAACTACTTTGTAAACAGATCATGTATACTCACATTGTAGATGCTTTAGGTTTTGGTTGATTAAATTTGTTCCTGAATGAACTAAAGCAGATGTTAGCAGACTGCCACATATAAGCTGCTTTGCCACATTCCACGTTAACTTTTCTGATACAGTGTTTCGGATTTAGGCTAGCGATAGACGCCAGACAGGTCATAAAATTGCTGGACCCCTACAAATAACATGCAAGTGACAAGGCATAAACTGTCTTCTTTAGCTGGTATTAAGAATGGCAAAAAAATATACTTAGTTTTACATACTGAAATTCCTCAAAATGTACTTTCTTAGTTCTGCAAATCCGAATTACATAGCCATGTCATGGGTTCTAAAGCTTGATTACACATTTCGAAATTGTACTATAATTTTGACTATATTCCAAGTGCAATTATGTCCACCTTACTGCACTCAAAATGAAATCAACATTATATGCCAAAGCATCTTTTTGATAATTACAATTGAAAGACTTCATATTTTTCCCACATTATGATTCCAAACATTCAATGACAGAACAGAAACACTTACAGATGTCAACACACTGCTCCCTCGCTGCTGAAATCCGATGCACTTCATGTAGAATTGGCACAGATAAATCCAGTCCATAATCACAAAATTTCATAGAATCGACAAAAATACCAAAATCTATTCATTCCAGATCAAATGGAACAGTTGTTGCAATGCGCATTCATTCACAATGACTCTAAATTTCAATTTTAAGTTGACTAAAATGCCATTTTCTTTCGAAAGTGATGTCTAGCACTCAACTAAGTTCAAATTTATCTGGGCGGAGTTATGTGCGCATTAATGTTCTTGTGTACTGATGAATCTGCACATGTGTATTTAGTTTGGAATATGGCATAAATTCAGTTACTTTGTTTTTTGTAGTGTATTTTTGTTTATATAATTAAGCCTTGGGTAGAATAAGAAAATAAGCATATAATAAAAGGGTTACTGCATTTGTATGTGAAAATATGAATTCGTTTTGTTGGATGGATATACTGCACTCCCAAGGTCTTATTTTCCCATATGAATGCAGTAACCTATAATTGCTGTACCCATTGTTATTATTGTAGTCAGGGTCCACCATTTGTGGGATTTACACAAATTGGACTTTGAGTTCTGCAAACAGCAATATTAAATATGTCAGAATTGGTGCACATAATACTAACAAGTTGTGTTTCATATCTTGAATCTGATTCAGATGCACCAGCAAGTCATTAAACTCCATAAATCTTTGATTGCTTTTATGAAAATAAACAAAATCCATAAAGTGATTTTTTTCACTGGTTGTTATGCTCTGCCTGGTGAATCTAGAGAAGGCCAGACAAAAATAAAACAGAAAGTGAAACATCCAACAAATAATTGGATTTCAGAACATTGGAGCCCAAGAAAAGCATTTATACAGTCTCTGGAAATTGCTTGAAAGCTGAAAGTTTGCAAAGACTTATGACAGTAATGTTAGAGGGGTGTGAAATTGAAGACTTTGACTTATCTTGCACTGTTCGAGTATGGTCAAAGGCATTAAATAAGACAATATTAAAGAAGTTAATTTACTTGGTTTTTCATGCAAATAACTGGTAAAATTGACTATGTAAATAATGTCATATTCTAGTACAAAGTTGGGCCATTATGATCACACTTTAGTCCCAGTTTTTCAGATGACAAGGTCCCTAGGTTCCCTTTCTTCTCTAACCTGACTGAAACACTGAATCGTGTTTTACTCTTATTTCAGCTAATAAGTGGATTTTGTTTCCCAATTTCAGAGACCTTGCAGTCCCTGAAAACAGCAATAGAAAAGCATGAATCTGCAAAAGATGAGCTACAAGAGCAGATGGACACCATGCAAACCCAAGAGATGCAGGCCAAGTATCAAGAGTGTAAGGAGGCTGAAAAACAACTGTCAGAACTGGAGGAAAAACTAGGTCAGCTATATCATTTTAAAAGAAAACATGATTGTGTGTGGTTTCAGCACATAGTACAATAATGTTTTGTTTCAGGTTTATGTCATTTGCTATGGTCAGCTTAATGTTCAGTTGCTGTTGTAACAGTTCTGTTTATTTTACCATGTTCAATTTTGATATTTAGCTGTTACAGCTCATTGTTACTTGCCATGTTCAGTTTGCTGCTCCATTATTTCATTGATTTCAGAAGTTCATTACAGTTTTGTGTCATTTGCCTGTTTAATATAATGTTTAAAGTTTTCATTTGCCCTCCATAAGGCAGAGTGTATTATGAGGTCCATACATTATTCCTTAGTTCATTTCTGTGCAATAACCTGTGCTCTCCACCACCTAACATTACCAAACATTGTAAATAGTTTGCCTATGAGGGTAAGCGAGAAGTCTTTTGATATAGGGGGTCAAAAGATCAAATGTCAAGGTCATTGTTAGTGAAGGAAAAAAAAATGGTATTACAGACTTGGATGAAACTTTTTTGATAGCTTGCATTTGTGGTAAGAAAGAAGCCTATAGATTTTGGGGTGGGAGGGGTACAAAGGTCAATGATCAAGGTCATTGGGACAGTAGAAGTAAAAGAAAAATCTGGTTTTCACCCAAAAATGTTTGTTTGACCAGGACAAAAAAAATTCATAGAAGGTCTGCAGTGTGGGATAAGAAGCCTATCAGTGTTGAGATCAAAAGGTCAGAGGGCAAGGTCACTGTGAATGGGAAAAAGAAAAAATGGTTTCCAAACAGTATCATTTGTTCTACATCTCAGATCTGGACCAAACTTGGTGGATGGCATGCACTTGATGTGTACTACTTTTCATGGATTGTTTGGTTGCTTCAGAGAATGAGTTTAAAGATGAAGTAAAAAGACTTGTCTCATGACACTTAACACTAAGCTCTTAATGCTGAGCACCTAGTGAGGCAGCTGTTAGTACAATTTTTTAAGTCTTTGGTATGACTTGGCTGGGGTTTGAACCCGCAACCTCCCATATCCGTGGCAGATGCTCTAACCACTAGGCCACAGGAGTGGTCCAATATTTGTGGAGGTTAATCTGTGAAATTAAATACCAACCAATAGGTAAACTTCTACAGGAAAATCCATGAAACTATTTACCCACAAATTTTTTTCTTTACAAAACCAATGAAGTTGATACCCACAAAAATAAATGATACCATAGAATGTACAGATTCACATAAATTCGCTAATTATGGTATACAATGTACAGACACATATCAGTTGACAGATAATAATGTAAAATAAATAGATACATATCAGTTAGCTGATAATTAGATATGATATACAGATATTTATAACTGCTTATAATTAGAAACAATCACTGTTTTAAAAGTTTCTTCCTTTTAAAAAAATTCTATTGTTTACTGGCCGGTAAAATATTGTAAAATTGAGACTACAGTTCCATACAAGTTGCTTTTGGGTTGGCATTCTCCAGGATTCTCATTTCAGCATTTTCTCGATATGTGCCTTTTCCAGATGGATCATTTCAGTATCACATTATTTTCATATTTCCATGTACCTTTAGCCTTCATTTGAGGTGCCCAAGGAAACACACAAAAAAATAACTTTGTTTTCTATATTCATATACAGGTATGGGAACTCCACAGAAGTCATTAACCAGTCCACGATCTGGGTCAAAGTCAACTACAGTACTTGATGACCCCAAAAAACAGATGCAGAGTCCAGCACAGAACTCCGCCTCTGCCTCAGCAGTGAATGGTGGCACACCAAACTCTTTTGTTACCCCAACAAGGACCAGCAAAAGGATAGCACACATGACTCCTGTCTCAGATGATGGAAGGAAAAGACTTAGAAGGAACTAGAACTGATATTTTACAGCAAATATTGGCTTGTATACAGATGACAAAACATAACTTTTTCTCCAGTAGAATATTGAGTACTGGAGGTTTTGGAATGTATGTCTACAGTGTTGAAAAGCTATTATTGTTGATTGAAAAAATAAGACAAACTGAGTTTTGAAGATACATATAATGTCAGTTTTCTTATTAGGATCTAAGACACAAAGATGAGTTTTGAAGATGAGTATCATGTCAGTTGTCTAATTAGGATGTAAAGCTTATTTAGACATGTAATAAATGTAGCAGATTCTAGTCAACAAGAAGTCACTGTATAGATCATTTAGTTCACTGTACAAATCATTCCTTTATTCCACTGTACAAGTCATTCCTTTAATCCACTGTACAGATCCTTCCTTTAAAGTTTTTTCACCTTGGTTTTAGCATGTTATTGGATGTTAATGATTTTTGTCATATTTATGTCCAGTAAATGCCAGCAAAAAAGTGCCAAGTTATGAATGAACATGGTGTCATTTCATTGAAGCATGAAAATATTTTCAAACAATGTAAGTCAGTTTTCATCTCACCAGTATACGTAGATTCATGTATATTAGGCAGCTATCATAATGTACAGTATTCATCGGTACATTTAAAGTCGGTTAATTCTGATCGAGTCCTGGTTCCACTAATCATAATGTACAGTGTTGTTCAGTACATGTACAGTCAGGTAAATCTGACATGGTCCTGGTTCTGTTAATCATAATGTACAGAGTTCATCATTTCATGTACAGTCAGGTTAACCTGACACATAGTTCACTAATCATAATGTGCAGTGTTCATCAGTTCATGTACAGTCAGATAAATCTCACATGGTCCTGGTTTGGCTAATCATAATATACATTGTTCATCAGTAGAAGTACAGTCAAGTAAATCTGTCATGGACCTGGTTCCACCAGTCATAGTTATAGTATTCATCACTACATGTACAGTAAGGTAAACCTGACACAGTCATGGTTCCACTAATCATAATGTAGAGTTTTCATCAATATACATACAGTCATGTAAACCTGACATGATCCTGGTTCCTTTAATTATAATGTACAGTGTTCATCAGTGCATGTACAGTCAAGTAAAACTGACACAGTCCTGGTTCTGTTATAATGTACATTGTTCATCAGTACATGTACAGTCAGGTAAAATTGACATAGTCCTCATTCCACTAATCATGATGTACAGTGTTTATGAGTACATGTAGTCAGGTAAACCTGACATGGGCATGGTTCAGCTAATCATAATGTACATTGTACATCAGTACAAGTACAGTCAAGTAAATCTGGCATGGCCCTTATTCCACTAATCATAATTATAATATTCATCAATACATGTACATTCAGGTAAACCTGACACAGTCATGGTTCCACTAAACATAATGTAGAGTGTTCAGCAATACACATATAGTGATGTAAACATGATATAGTCCTGGTTCCACTAATCATAATATTCAGTGTTCATCAGTACTTGCAGAGGCACATCTGGCAAAATTCTGGATCAACTATATTTTAAGAATTTGCTCTCATATTGAGATTTTATAATGTCTTGATATGTACAAGACCATGAACAATAATGTGAATTTAGTGATAGGTTGAAATAATATAAAGATGAAAAAAGCCCATCAACTGTTGAATTGTTTTTGGGTGTCCAAGCACACATTTACTTCAGTGGTTAAGTACATGTTTACTGTAGTGTTCCATTACATCCAACTGTTCTTGGACTTTCCATAAAATAACTGTGTTATGGTCTCTGTCTTTCATGGGTACCACTTTCTCAATGATACATGGTACATGTGAGGGGACATTTCAAGCACATGGTCACTGTATATCATATCATTTTGCTCCGGGATGCCAAGAAAGGGAAGCAGACCCGACATTGCATTGAGTCAGCTCCTCCTGTCTTGAAATTTAGCCTAACAGATTAATGTAAGAAAGCATGATGGTCCAACAAATTTTGAAAAATGTCATGACTTCCAAGTTATGTCTGATAAGTGTTCTTTCATGAAATATAAACCAATACATGTGATAGCATTCATTATCATTTTCTTTGCCCAATAAACTGTAAAAAATTAGCATGTAGAAAATTGAACCTCCAATTTTACTGCAGTTAATTTTAAATAGGGGGAACTAATAGTAAGTTTAGGTATCCCAAAAAAGTCTACGGAGTAAAGATAAAGGCCAAAAAGTGTAAAATGTTTATAATGCAGAGACCAGTTTTGTATATGAACTGTGCCATTTTAAAAGGTCTACAGTACATTAGGTTGTACCATTCAGATTTTTATCAGAGGAAGAGAGAGAAAAAAAAGTTAGGAATAAAACTTTTAAATTTGTTTGAAAATTGTCTTTTTATTCTCAATACCAAATATATGGGAATCTAAAAGGAATAAGCAGGGTTGGTTGCAGATACATTCAGTATGTAAGTTCTTAAGTTCATGGTCAGTGATTGCTAAAAGTTAAGTGATAACTAATCAATGTCAATTTAAGGAAGAAAATTTGAGATATTTAGCAAAAACATTGGCCCAAACAGCCAATTTTTCAGGTAACTGTTTATGATACTTGGACTACTACAATATTTCTGTGTTTTATGCAATTCATTAGTTTTATCCAGTTAAGCTTTTTGTAAGAGACATTTCAGATGTACAGCTATTGAGGTGATTTGCTTCAGTTGTTTTGGCTAGTAAACTATATAGATATTTCTGTATATGCATGTTGTTTACTTATTGTTCTCCTTTATAACATGATCTCCAACATCAACATTGTGTGTGTTTATTTCATTTTAAATCACTTTACATTTTACACTACATTTAATTTTTTAAATTACAAAAATTATGGTTATAATAATCTCATGTATATTTGTAAATGAAATAAAAAATGTTTCGAAAACTCTTGAATTTGTTTCTGTTTAACTTTCTAGATAGGTAGATACCAAAAATAAAATTGAGGATTTACTTTCAAATTGATTTTGCTTTCTTACAGAAGATATGCGATTTACTTCTAAATTGGCCTTCATAAACCTTTTCTTTATAAAGAAATTGCCAAGTGAAAATTTCATTGTACTAAATGGCAGGTAGGAAAACATAGATACTGTGTGACCCCACTATAACATGCTCCGTTATAGCATGAATTTGGATATAATACAGTCATGGCATGTACTTTTCTCGTATGAAAAAAAAATTTTCCTAAAGTAAGAACATGTAAAAAGTTACTATCATTTTGAGTAAGAAATCGTATACAAATTCGAAGATAAAACGATCATGTCTGTGACTGCTGAAATTATGTACATGGTTCCCATGCTTTTCTAATGATGAATTTCCAGGGTTTTTCCAGGATGAAATTGACGTTTTCAAGATTCACATATGACCGTTGCTGAACTGAATTAAAGAACATTTATGATTATAAAATATACATTTTCTAAACTTAAAGATGTTTATATTTCAAGACTCTCCAAAACATCTAGGTCAGAAAAGATGATCATGTGCAAAACCACAAAATGTACCACACGAAACAGGATTGACTTTATTCCTATTAAGTGGCATGTAAATTCATTCCAATGTACAGAATAAAAATTCTAACTTTACTTTGCTGACCTACATTATGTTGCTATGTGGAAACAGCATAATGAACATAAATTAGTTTTGTTTCCTTTCAAACCATTAATTCTAAAGAATTATATAGCATTGTAGATGCATGTTATATAAAGTAAACATTTCCTATCACAGTATGTAAAAACACTAAATGCAAAGTATTAGAATCTTATATTGTAAAGAAAAATGTTTATCCCTGAATTTATCTGTGCCAGTAAAATCACAAAGATTTTTCAAATAACCTAAACTCCTTAAGACGATTTGGTTAAAAATACATCATTTAAAAAACATTTACAAACGGGTTGATTTAACTTTTGACAAAAGACCTTCAGAATTATAATCGCTGTATAAACAAGGACTAAATATTCTGTTAAATCAACTTGTCATCTTTTAATTCGATAAACCAGTCCTCAAACCTCTACTGATACAGGGACTCATATCGTCTGTTTAATATATAATATAAGGGACAACAAATTCCCACTTATCCAGCATTTGTTTAAGATTTGAAACCAATGCTTCAAGCTACATGTCACTGAGTAATAATTTCACACCAAAGTTCTGCTCAGAGATTTGACCTTTTGGACAACAAATTTGGCTAAAATCAGTCTGTTTTCTAATCCCAGATTCCTCCACATATTCCCACCCCATTGTTCACATTTGGACATTTAGGTTGGGATGTGGGGTCAGAGAAACTGCATATCGAAAATTTGGAATTTGGCACCACTGTGCGGTAGCGGCATATGCTTGTCGTTTACCAGTGGGCCTAGCAAATTTAAAACATGTTATATCGACTCATACCTGCATGAAATGGATAGGAAAATGATTTATTTTCTCAGAAATGGCAAGTATTATAATTGTTATTCTTTAATCCTCTGACACTCGATGAAACTATGGCATAGATGAAACCTGACCCGGTACTTGCATATAAACCGCCACTGCATTTCTTCAATACAATATTCACAACTAATATATTTCTCTCTTTGCCAGTAAAAGAGTCTTGTTATATAGCTGTGAAAATATAGTTAATACAAGTCTGTATATAGACACTATTGATCAAAAATACAGCAATACAATCAGTAAATAATCCTCATCCATAGAACTGCTTATGAATTGATAAATTCATTAGCTGGCACTGTTTGTATTGATCGCTACCATGGGCTTGCCTACACAAGTACATCGCTCTGCAGGAATTAGTTTCTGCACTAACAGTAGTATAAAAGGTTTGGTTTTGCTAGCTTTGAAAGCCCTTTGGGGCACTTCCATCTGGATGAGACTCTACCCCACAGGACTGGCACATGTGTGTGGACTGCTTACACCCCCATGGACAAAATTGAAGTGAACAACTGGCGACATTCACATGTGGGATAAATTGCCTTGGGGAGTAGAGACAAGGACAGCTGGAATGGCCCCAAAGGGGACAAAACATGACAAAACAAAAAACAAATAGTTTCATACTACTGGCGGCACTGGCCTGATTTATGAAAAGTTTCATTTAATTTTTCTTTATTGAAATATTGGAAAGTTTTTATGGTTAAAAAATGGAAATGTGATAATTCATATCTATTTTATTCTAATCTTTACTACGAATTTGCGAATATCTGGTGTAAATTTAAAAGCTGAATATCATTCTCTTACTAAGCATGCGAAAACAGTTGGGTGTTTGGTTGGGGGGGGGGGAGGTCCACATGGTCCGATTCAGCCTGGCATTTGGCCTCAGGTCACAATTAATAGTTCCGGTTCAGTACCCCACGAATGTAGTCCCAATCTATTTTTAGATCATTTTTTCCTGTCTCCGTTTGGTGGTGATACAAGAGTTAGATTTAGGTATTCTTGGTAAGGATTTAAAGGCAATTGTTTATTCTTTAGAATATGAGATTATGGTGTGGTTGTCTATGTGTATTTCGGCGACAGTGCACAGTGAGTAATAAGGCCTTGGCGATGATCCGGAAGTGAAATCTGTGTTCCACTGCATGGTGTTTTGTTTACAATTCAGCCTTTCAAAAAAATGCAGGTGAACCTTTGACAAGAACTTCAATGTGAAGTCATCTTTGAAGGTATTTTAGATTAACATATGATTTGTATTGATTGTCACACAGTGGAAAGTTCAGTACTGAGAAACAAATGTAGAGAATATATAGTAAAATTAATTGTGTTCTATGGCCATTTGGTCCGAATCAGCCCGTAATTTGGTTCGAATTAGCCACGGTCCGAATCAGTCAGCATTCCCGCCATTTCAGTTGGTTGAATTCAGAGCGAAGATAGCCGCTTAATGTGAAAGTCGGTTAAGTTCGTGCATTATTTTCTTTAATGAAATGAATAAGGATAATCAAATTGGCTTATATGGATAAGATAATTTCGTTTCGTTAAAGATAATTAAAAGCAGATAAACAATTTCGGCATTACTCGGCTATCGTCGCTCTTCAATATACTGAAATCATTTTAACGCACGACTAAAGACCATTAGACTTTTATAAAATCTGTGCAACAGTGTGAAAATAAAGAGGGCTGCCAATTATAATATGTGTAATAGTCTTGACATCAGGCCCACAGATAAGAAATCGACTGACCTTACAACGGGCTACACGTAAGGCTTTGTTAAACAGTAAGACCCCCTCCCCCCCCAACAGTTCTATACTATCAGCCCTCGACCCTGATATTTATGTTTTGGGCGTTAAGCACCGATTATTTTGGTAACTGGTGTAATTTTTTAGAATTTGATTCTACATGCCTTTAAATGGCACGTATTCAGTTGATTTGGATCCAGATACAACCATTTTCCTTTGGAAGGTCATTATCAAATACTCTGAGAAGTACATACGGCCAAATCATTGTTAAAATACGTGAACATATTTGGACATCAACTTAAAGGTGTGATCCAGTACAATCCGTATTGAATGTTGTGCGCTGTGATGTCACAATAAAAACTGGTGAAAAAAATTGAACTACCCAATATTGTGGTAGACTTGATGTACTAATTTCTTGACCCAGTTTAGTATATGTTTGTCACGATTGTAGAAGTCCATAGCAATCAATAATTTTCATCTGTAAGTTTCTTGATGACAGTTAAAGTGCAGAGGATTCAATAATCAGGGTTGAATAGACTTTGGTTAAACAAAATCAGTATTATATTTTTGAAACAATTTATATTTGAGTAAATGCACATACATTACCGTAGTGTGTACACTTGTCAGTTAATTGATGAGAGTACACACCGGTTTCCCCCTGAATCAAGTGCCTGTGAAATACGACACTGTGTGTTATATTATTTAGAAGTTTGTGTATATTGTATCATATTTGTCCCTGGTCTTGTGAATGAGTAGCATGTTGATAGTATTGTCTGTAGTTACATTCATTCTACAGTGTCCCAAGAATTACAGTTTGATGGATCTAAAGGCATGTGATTGGTTTGTCATATAGTACAATGTAAGATGACCATCCTGATATTTATGATGTGGGGGTGTGATGACTTACCCGTTACATTGTGAGACTTTTGCTTGGTCCATTTGTCCCTAGTTAAAGTAAAAAGGTCATATAGGAATTTGGTATGGACTATTTCTGGAATTGGTTTTGATGCTATGTACCATACCTTTACATGGTGATTATTCACTTTATTTTCCTCATTGTCAAGCTTTATTTCTGGGAAAATTATTATATAAATGCCCTGAGAAATGCATTGTAACATAATCATTCTTAAATACATTGACATTTGTAGGCAAAGCAAACCAAGAGGTGCCATCCAGTGATTGAATGTCACAGCACCAATCACCCAAGCAACTCCAGTCAGACAACTTTTATGTATTAGGAATGGGGTCCCAGAATTAAGTTCTGTTGGTGGTGGGTAGAATTTTCTGTTACACTACTGTTAATTGGAACCACATCTTGGAGAAAAAAAAAACATTACAGCTGAAGTGCAGATGACTTGACACTCATGAATGAACAGACCTTGGTAAAACTACTTTAACATTAAACTTTAGACCAACAGTTTATTTATATAGGATCAATAAAGTGCTAAGATCACTAAACATGATATATACTATTAATGGTTGGAAAGAAACTCCTACCTCCCACCTCCTGTGAAAATTAAATGGAAATTCTACATGCATGTGATCAGTCCAGTCCTCCATAGTTACGTGTAACCTAAGGATAAGGTTCATAGATCTTTATGTTTTATAGATGATAGATAATTGACTCAAACTTTATATTAAAATACCAAAATTTGCTGCCAAAGCAAAATAAATCTATGTACGAACCATTAATTTAAAACAGTTTACAATATTATCAAATTTATTGAAATGAGGGTTGGTACAGTTATTAGATATAAACTAGCACTGTATCGGCTAAAACAATAAACAGTGGAAATCAATTCCAGTGAGAAACTCTTATGGGTTGCTGTTAGAATGACCATTAGAGTTTTTTAACGAAGTACATGTGCAGATATGTATGTCTGAACTCCAGGTAGTGACTTTATGAACTGTACATGTTATGTTATATAGTATTATGACCTCATAGTATGCACTGCAACCCTTTAAGTTCAAAGGGATTGGGGTTTGAGTCAAATCAAGTCTTTTGAGTTTGAATCAAGTCTTTTGTGACTAAGGTGCTTGATATTGTTATGATATTTATTATAGTTGAAGCTATTCTGGAGGTCAGTAACATTCCACCTAGGTGAATCTGTATAGATTGCAAATTCTTTATTAGAGAATAGGACTTATCGGAAACTTGGTTAATCCCTTTGAAATTGGAGCTCTTCTGTGCACTCATTGTGCATGCCCACATTGGAACCACAACTATTGATACCAATAATCTGTTACATTGTTAACATAAACAGTCAAAAAACCTAAAATAAGCAAATTAAAGCATGCTGAACATGTTGAGTTCGAGATATTTACTATTTTACATCCATATATCAGTAGATACTATACAATGTGCTTTGGTATATCTGGTTTAAGATTGATTTTCTTTCATATGTTTACAAAAGTTGGATTGAATAATGTAAAGACATCTTGTTAGCCGAAATTTCCTTCAAAATGGAGACCCCTTGAAATAATTGTCAGTCAGCACACATTGCTATGATAGTTAGTCTTCTCATAAAGATCAAAGCAATGCACATGAAGAGTTACGATATTGGCAACACCATGTACACAAGGCTCAGATACAGTGACAGGTACTCATAATCAAAAGTTGCCAAAATGAGTTAAATAGGGTTTTGGTGAACTTTGCAGAGGGGTGTTATATTTCCCAAAATCACTTGCCACTAAGTACTTTTCAGATTAAAGTATTTTTTTAAAATGTAGAACTACCAAACAGAACAGAACAAGACTAAATGAAACAATCATACACAAGCCATACATACAAGGCATATGAGTGAAGTACAAAGTTATATACAAAGCCATCATAGCGTAATATAAACAAGAGCGAGAAGTGAAAAAATGCTAGGAGAAAGACAGTGAGAGACAGAATAGATATTACAAGTCTAGGAAAAGGGATCAGTGATTTAAATGAAAACATTTTTTATAAGTTCCATTTAATATTTAAAAGGGTTGCAAACAGTTGAAATGTGAAATCAGCATAGGTAGCTATCCAATCCTCTATTCAGTTTCTAATTGGTTCATTATTTTGCTAACTAATATGCTAAAACAGTTTGCTTTTATTTTCATTAAATGCTGATATTTAAAAATAATCAGCAGCAGCATATAATACTGTTTCATAATCAAATTCAGTCTAGCCTCCTTGAAGATTTCACACTCAGAGAGGTAATGGAACTTGTCACCTAAAACATTATTTTAACATTTTATTCATTTTCTTTCTTCATATTGAGTTTTATTCCATTGACAAGTTTCACCAGATAATTCATTGTTTGACTTAGAAATTTCAAGATAGTTAGTAAATTTTATTAAGGACATTTTATTTTTTCCCAGTAGGATACCCATTTTATAAATTGTAAAACTTTGTCCTTTGGAAGATTTTTCTAGAAAGATAACCAATCTTGCTTGTGTTAACCACATAGGACATTTAACCATACATCATATCATCCTACCTTTGAAGAATTGTCTTTATTTGCATTATCAGTTTCAAAGATTCCTTTATTCTTGAATGCCACTTTTGGCACTGAAGAGCTTCCCTCAAGGGAGATAAATCAGTTTCCAAAAAGGCCTATAATGAGAGCTAGCAAATGATTCAGAATATATGCATAGAGGTGCATTGTTATTTGACTTTGACCTATTTTCAAGTTAAGTTAATTTTGTCATTTATTGCAGGGAATGAAAGTTCCAATTCCAGCAGTCACAACTGAGACAAGAAATTGTAAATTCTCCATAATGAATACTTGGGTCACTGACAAGGAATATTGGGGACATTGATAAGAATAAAATCAATATCTGTGACACTGATAAGGAATACCTACAACATTGATAAGAAGTACCTGAAACACTGATGAGGATCAGGAATAATGTCAAAAAATAGTTGCGTTTAATTTCAGGAAGAACTATGAAGATTTTGAATTGGAATCATCCTAGAGTATGGATGATTTTCAGAACATTTGTACGCAGTGTTTCTAATGATCAGATATTTAACACTAGACATGTTGTCCTTGTTTCCAAATCTACTGATATATTTGAGAATCTAGCTTTAGAAGACTGGTTATATGAGAAGGCAGATTTAGAGAAGGACTCCATTTTGTTAATGTGGAGAAATACCCCAGCCATTGTGGTTGGACTTCATCAGAATCCATGGATTGAATGCAATGTGCCAGAAGCAGAGAAACAGATGGTTCCAGTGGTTAGGCGAAAAAGTGGTGGTGGTGCAGTTTATCACGATGAAGGAAATTTGAATGTTTCATTTTTGAAACACAGAAAGTTATATAACCGAGTAAAAAATTTAGAATTAGTTGTTGCAGCTATATCATCAACATGGAATGTGGACTTGAGCATAAACCAACGAGATGACATCATTCTGGATGGTTTGTATAAGGTAAGGTTTGTTTCAGCAGGATGGAATTAAATGAAGGATGCTGGTTTAAAAAGATTTTTCAATAGACAGCATTTGAAAGGTTATCATTCCTTATCTAAACTATAAGCAAATTTAAGGATAATTGCTTGTGAAACGTAATTTGTTAGTTTGTTAATTGCTGGCATTTTAACACATTTTTGGGTTTGTCAGGGAAATGGGGACTAAGTGCCTTTTGCAAGGACACACTGAGGTGGCCAAGCCAGTAAAATATTGGAGTAGTGATCATGTTAACAATTGGTCATTTTTTTTTAGCAGAGGGTTCACGTAATTCCAAATCACTTAAAGACGTATATAGGTTGACATGCAAGCAATTTCCTGTGCTAATCTTGGTTGAATATTTCTTCACTTATGATACTCATTACATGGAAATGTATGGGAAAATGTACTCTGTCATTAATTTCTCATAATAAAAGTAACAATGGGCGTTTAAAAAAGTGTTAAAATTTGCACAACTTAAAGATTACAGATTCCTTTTATCAAATACAAAAGGAAAAGTATCCTGGTTCATGAATATTTTTAGACTGGCACAATTATTGAGATAAGATTGGTTTTCTGCAACAGAAGGCCTGTGTGCTGTTTTATAACATATTGATGATGTCATGATGTAATCATTACATCATTACTAGCTATGAAGTAATCATTGATTTTACCTTAAATATTAATTTTCATGAAAATATAACATGACCACTAATCTCTTGCATGATTAATGCAATGCTTTATTAATAAAACCTAAGGTAATGAATGAAGGGGATCCTTTACCTTCTGACAAAACAGTGAGGTGTCAAACAAAAAATCACATTTTAGTTTGTACTTATCAAATTTCAGAAAAAAATGAACATATGATTGAACCACTTAAAACTTTTAAGTTTTGAAGTATTTGACCTCCATGATGAGAAATTGATCTATATGTTACATTTATTGGAATTGATACCATTACAATTCATGTTGCTGCTAAGCCTGTACTATTATTCCTGCATGTAAACTGATGGGTAAGTGTAAACATGTACATGGAATTTTGCTGTTACCTTACAACCCAGTATATTATGCCACAACAATTGCAGTTGGTTTGATTCTTTATGCTAAACATATTCCAGTAGCTAACGCTAGCTAACAGAAACAGCTGTCACATGCTGCACAGCAAGTGCCCATGTCTTCTGTTGGCCAGTGGGAAAGTGTACAGCTTGATCTTCTATATATGCATTCAGTGTGTCGAGTCAAAGATGAAAGGTACCACTACTATATATTGATAAGTTGACGGAAAGTTGAGCATTTGCTGGTTTTGTTTGTGTAAGGGTTCATCCAGAAGAGCTTGTAATTTGTAATGTATTTAGATATTGATTAGCAGAGTCATGTGACTCTTACCTCTAGAAATTATTCAACACTCAACTACAGAATTATATGGAGACAACTTGGGTAGCCTGCTACAGGTATGCATATGGATAATTTAAGGTTTAAATGTTTGTTGCTGGACAAAAAATATAAAATTCATTTATAATTTAATTTCTGATGTTATAATACTTAGATGGTTGCCATAACACTTCAGGCATACATTCATCTCAGTCTGTTTTAAATGACTTTTTATAATGTCTTCTTGGTCCTAAATGAAAATGGTGCTGATCTGACATTCAATATTGCCACAATGGCAGCCATCATGAAAACCTTGTTAATGCTATTCCTAAACTGAAAATTATATTGACATGGGGTTTTCACTAGAAGACTAATTATGATGTCTATTGATTCGGAAATAAAATTGTGCTGATCTGACCTTCAGATATGATGGAAAGTAAAATTGATATGGGTTTTACTAGGTGACATCTTGTGGTGTTTCGTCCTGAATGGAAAACATGTTGACCTGACATTGAATATGGCCATCATCTTAAAAATCTTGTTAATGCTACTTCTTCAGAACTGATGGTCATATTTTAGTAAACAAACTTCTTATCATATCTAGTCCTAAGTAGAGTTGTACCAATTTTAGATCAAAAATATGGTTGCCATGACAGCTATCTTGAAGATCCCGTTTCAATATTCATCCTAAATTGGATGGATATATTGGCATGGGGTTTTCACCAAAAGTCTTATAATAATGTCCAGTTGTCCTAAGTGAATTGGTTCCAATGTTACATTCAATATGGCCATCACAGCAGATCACGCGAGAATATCAGAGATGGTTTCAGTACTCAGGAATTAAAATGAAATGATTTTATCATAAGTTCCTGGAGGGGTCGGGGAGGGGGGCAGTGTTTCTGGTACTCACCTTCAGAAATCATTGGAATCTCATCTCTGCCTGCATGGGTACATATATTGCTTGGCCATTGTGAGTATGTGAAAAAGTTTGCCACTAGTTTCCTCTGGATGTGTGGTTCTTCCCAAAGTCATCCTGGATTTTTCTTTCACCAAATATACCAGGCATGTGCAGCTTCCTCATGGTACAGGCCAAATAAGCAATTTTTATGTCCACATGCTATGATGTAAAATGGATAAAACCAGTTCATGGGCAGTAGGTTGCACATACCTGCAATATACAGTGTTCCATGTATAGCTTGTCATGTACTGAAAATGGCATTAAATCCACAAAACCAAACCAAACCTATAATTCCTGTAAAATCATTTTGGAGAGTTAAGCATCAGTCTAATCAAGGAACTCTTATAAGAGTTGTTGCCCTTTTTATGTTAGAACTAGTTGCAGTGTATGACAGAAGTTTGCAGTTTTTAGTGAATTACTGTGATATATTCTGCATATTATGGTCATCATCAAAAGAAGATATGCATGTTGATCAACAATTGTTCTCCCACTATCTTCAGAATGGCTATGCACTTTCTTTATTATGGATTCATTTCCATCAGGGTAGAGGTAGGATGTATATAGGAAAGGCAGGGTACATTTACATGAGCAAAGCATAGGTCTCAAAAAAGGTTCAGTGTGACCCCGCTATAGCACGCTCCGTTATAACATGAATTCGGATAGAACACGGTCGTGGTGTGGCTCCTGAAATTTCATATACATGTATTCTTGTACACGAAAAAAAAAATTCTTTCTTAAAAGTACGAGGAAAAAAAAGTGTATTATCATTTTAGGGAAGAAATCATGTATGAATAATACAAGATAATCGTGGCGTGCCTCCTGAAATTTTATATGCATTTTTCTCATACACGAAAAAATAGTGTTTTCTTCTTAAAAGTACGAAATATAACATCTAAACAATTTATTCAAGAATTGCGCAGGGCTTTGCCCATGTCGAAAATTGCGATATTTGTTTCCTTATTGGCGGCAAAATATACCATCTGGCGATTTCTTTTTATTGGCAACGTTGTTGGCTGTTTAAACTTGAATACACAACCATTGGTTTGGAGTGGAGAAATTCAGAGACCCCATGAAGCCGCAAAGCTGATACAAAATGCACTGAAATTTATCTATTGTTACATAAACAAATTCTTTGTCCATATTGACAAACCATCTTAATAGTGCATTGCTATATCTTAATCTGCTTATGTTGACATCTAGCATGAGTACTGTATGTTTTGAGATATCCGCTTTTTTTCAAATTTACATTGATATCCACTTTTTTTCAAATTTATATTTCGGGTAGCAGAGATCAACTGGACGAGGCATTATCTTCGGCCGCTCGCTAGTAATTAATATATTTACATAGACTGACATTTGTATGTGGATGGTAAGTAAATTCCTCCTCTTTTCACTCAGAATTAAATGCTTCAGAACATTCACATTTTCTGTAGTAATCCCTGTCATCAGACAGAACACATTTGTCTCTATCGTCGATTGACTCTTTCTTTAAATTTCTGACGCATGCATGGAAGGCAGCATCACTCGACTAGCACAAATATATAAAAAATAAATTAAAAAAATCTCACTTGTCTATTCAATAGGCAGGGAGGAACTGTAACTACAATTGACCATACGACGGCCAGTTCATTTAAAAAAAATGTACCCAGATAAAACAGTAGCTGAAATTTCAAAGGAATCATTACCTTTGAAGAACTGATTGTTATGAAAACGTATTAAGCAAATAGGAAAAAACATCAGTCTCAATCATGCAATACAATTTTTTGATGTTGCTGCCACAATAAGAAACGGGCATTTGTTTGGTTCTCCAAAGCTGTCCTTTAGCGGTGACTTCAATAACGCATGCACCCTTCTTCAAAGAAAGCCGATTACAATCTTCAGTAAAAACAAAGAACCTTTCTTCAGAGGAAGTCAGTACCGAATTAAATAAAAGCAATGGAATCTGATGGATTGTTTCATTTTCCAACGTGACTGGAACACTTTTACCGTGTCGTGAAAGTTTCCTTTTTACAGGAAAAAAGTTCATGCTTACGAACTCTACCAACGGCGCTTAAAACGACAAACTTTTACCGACTTGGGACGTACTGAAAAGTAAATGTGCTTCATCATTCGTTACGTGATTGTGCTATTTTTTTCCACTAAACTGTGACAAAATTATTGAATATTTTAAATGTGTGTGTGTGCATAGTTTCGATGGAATTACTTGTATTGTGGATTTAATGTATGTGACGTGATTCACGGGTAAGTACACGGTGTTGATACTTTATTCATTGCTATACATTAGACATGTATATATAAACAGTATACACGTATATGTACCAATGCCTGGTTCTCTGAATAAAGTAAAATATAAATACCTTCTCTGTTTTCACTATTTCTCATTTAATATGCATCGATTTAAGATGATAACTGTGCCAATGAAGCACGTATTTTTGCGCTCTTATTTATTTCCTATACCACATCCCCCCCCATTTTTTCGGGTACATCATTTTCTTCAGCTAACTGACCTGGTTGCTTATAACACGGTTCGGTCTATAACATGGTCGGGTTCTATGGCTCCCGACTACCGTGTTATAGCAGGGTCACACTGTATATGTATCGAGTATAAAATTTTCAAATTCTTTTAAAGTATGATTATAACTTCTTAAATTTAAAATACTCTCGAACATCTAGTTTAAAGAGATTTAGTGTAAAAACCAAATTTATCAAGATCTTAAAGAGAATTGTATTAATATATATATATTTTATGTCGTGCCATATGCTGAATAGGGTAGACATGTCATGCAGTATACTGAATATGTTAGATATGTCATACAGTATGCTGTATATGTTAGATATGACTGCAGTATGCTGAATATGCTAGATATGTCATGAAGTATGCTGAATATTCTAGATATATCATGCAGTAAACTGAATATGTTAGATATGATTGCAAGATGCTGAATATGCTAGATATGTCATGCAGTATGCTGAATATGCTAAATGTGTCATGCAGTATGCTTAATATTCTAGATATGTCATGCAGTATACTGAATGTTAGATATGACTGCAGTATGCTGAATATGTTAGATATGTCATGCAGTATGCTGAATATTCTAGATATGTAGTATGCTGAATATTCTAGATATGTCATGCAGTATACTGAATGTTAGATATGACTGCAGTATGCTGAATATACTAGATATGTCATGCAGTATGCTGAATATGCTAGATATGTCATGTAGTATGCTGAATATACTAGATATGTAGTATGCTGAATATTCTAGATATGTCATGCAGTATACTGAATGTTAGATATGACTGCAGTATGCTGAATATGCTAGATATGTCATACAGTTTGCTGAATATTCTAGATATGTTATAATATGCATAATATACTAAATGTCATACAGAATGCTTATACTAGATTTTGGCATAGGATGTGCTTAATATACTTGATTTCATCTCATGCCATATGCTGATTATATTAGATTTTATGTCATGCAGTATTCTTGATATTATTTCGTATAATATGCTTAATATACTAGATAGATTTTGTCATGCAGTATGCCTAGTGTATCAGATTTTATGTAATGTGATATACTTATTATACTTGAAATATTACTGACTATGCTTAATATGCTAGATTTTATGTCATGCAGTATGCTTAATATGCTAGATTTTATGTCATGCAGTATGCTTAATATGCTAGATTTTATGTCATGCAGTATGCTTAATATGCTAGATTTTATGTCATGCAGTATGCTTAATATGCAACAGTAGATTTGATCAGTCTGTTAATGTCATGCAATGTACCTAATATACTGTGCTTGATTTTATTAATTGCAATATGCCTAATATACTGTACTTGATATGACATGCAATATGCCTAATATACTGTACTTGATATGACATGCAATATGCCTAATATACTGTACTTGATATGACATGCAATATGCCTAATATACTGTACTTGATTTTATGACATGTGATATACTTAATTAACTGGAGTTTTGAAAATTGAATATTGTGTTACAATAATGCAATTTACAGTCAGTTCACACAATTTATGTTCAGATATCTGGAACAGCATCCAAATTGGGTGGAAAGAGAACATACCATCATTTTACCCTTCTCTCTGAGGTGGACACTTCTGCACTACATCAATTGCTGCACTCCCAGCTGGTTAGTATCATTTCATTACAATATTGGGATCTTACCTTTTCAGGGCTGATCAAATTTGTTTTCAGCTACTTGTCCAGGACAAGTTGTTTCAGAAAATTTACTTGTCCTACCTGTATTTTCACTTGTCCCAAATTTCAGTCTGTTGCCTAGGTTCATCTAGATCTCTTGGCTTGAGTCGGTCCTTATAATTAGCTCCGAGTTTAAGACCATTCTTCCCCAGGAGTCCACTTGGTATTTCCATATCAAAGAAAGGTTTTCCATATTGGGCTAAGGTGTTGGCTGTGTTAAAGTGAGTTCTCATTTGATTTGTTTTTCATTTCATTCTCATTTAGGGATTAGTGTCATGCATATTGTGTGTTGCACAGGCATTATAAGGTCAAAAACTGTCATGAGACTTGCTTTTAATAAATAATCTAAATATAAAATTATGAATAAATATATTTATTTGATCAAAATACCATTATCGGAAAAAGTGATTTAAGAAAGTGAAACTTAAGAAGAGCTTAGGTAAATGAAAAATCTTATTTTGGAGCTGAAGTATTGAAAAGACATTACCCATGAGCAGTGAAAAAATGTACATAATAAAAAGGAACAGTTTCCAAACTTGTTCCAGCTGGCTAAACTAACTATGTATATGCCCCATCAGCAAGGGCGTCTAGCACAGAACAATATTCAGACACTGAGGAATAGATTTGGCTTGGAAAAACCAACAGATTAATATATACCACTAGAGGTAACATTTTTAAAGATTTTGATTTCATTGTGACTCTAGCAGAGTGTAGCTGGAAGAAAGATAGATGGATATTGTAGTGTTAGGTATATAGTGAACTATGGCCATTTCCTCCTCTCCATCCTTTTTGTTTTACTTCCCTCCCCCTTTTTTGTAACAAGTGGGTAATCCAAACCCCACCCCCATTAGATAAAATCCTGGCAGCATCTCTGGAGTGAAAGCACTGGAGTTGCAGCTGGAGAAGAAAGTATAGAAGCTAAAGGGCAATAGTTAACATCTGGGTCACAATGACTTTCTTTTTAAATATCATTTCCCTTTCATTATTACATTTATTTATTTCTGTATTTGGTTTTGTATTTGTTTCTTTTATTTAAATTAGTAACTGAACCACTTGATACCATGTGTAGTCATTGAAAGCTGAAAACTTATCATTGAAAAGTCATTGAATTTCAGCTCTCCTGATCTGTACTAACCCGGTTTCATGGATTATTTCATTAATTAAGTTTTGTGTTGTGCTAGTGAGTATTTATTTTAATTTCGTTGGATTTTATTTGATTTGACATTCTTGGACCGATATTTTTGTGTGCCTGTGTGGACCTGATATTTAAAGAATACATGGAAATTGTGTTTATAACCCTTTGTGGGCAGCTGATGACTTCAAAGCCTGGATTGGGCCTTCCAAGCTTAAGACTAAAGCATCATGTCGACTGTGCAGATCATTAAACTTGTGACATTATTAGGTCTGGAAATTTTTATTTTTTGGTATGGAAAAGGTCTTAAATCTTTTTCTAAATTGGTGGCAGCCTTATATTTAATCCTTCCACTTTCACATGAATTTTCCTTCTCTAAATCTTCCTTATGACTTTCCCTGAAAAAACAATTTGTAAACTCATTTTATCCAAATAGAAAAATCACCACATTTGACAACTGCTTTGTTACATACAATTTGTTGTTTAAACGTAAACACAGATTGCTCCTTTAGCATAATTGTTTTGCTTCAAAAGTAATACCCCACTTTGAAGTCATTCTGCATATAATTAGTTAAAATAATTAAAGACTTGTTACCATCAGTTAATCAGTTCATAAAGGAAATGGATGCTTAAGTTGATAAAGTGCCTTTCATTCATTTCATTTTCTCATTGATTTTAAATCAAAGGCTGATCCACTCACAAGTGTCAGTGTTATGCAAACACCATATAACAAGGTCATTTAAAGCACTGATAATTAATTATACTGGAAATGTTTGTTTGAAGTGGTTTTTTTGGGTGATCATTTGGTCACTTAGCTCAGTATGTGGTCAAGCAAGAATAGAACTCTCACACATTCTGTAGTTATCAGTGACTACTTACTGTAGTATTTACAGGATTTAAGGTAGATTCAAGTATTCATTATACCCAGGCGGCATCATTGGCCATATGAAGGTAGATAATGTGATTAAAGAATGAAAATAACGCTTTCCTGACATGTTTTAAAATAGGAACAAAGCACTTATTGGGGACTAGCACCTTGGAAAATTTTACTTGTGTGCAAGTACAAAAAACTGTTTAGTCCTGGCCATTAGGCAGAGGGACTTGATCAGCTCTGCTTTTGTATATTCTGAGAGTTGTTTCATTAAATTAAACTTGGGGATTCATGGAATGCATTTTCAATTTGTAGTGCTCATGCACGGATTTAATTTAGAACTGTTTTAATTTTTACACGAACTGTATAAGTAATCAGAATTCCCTGGCATAACATTTTTACTTCACCAAACTGATGTCTGAGTTGCTTATGGTATGGCTTTGCATGCATTGTGTGTTGTCCATCATGTGTTTGTTGACTATTTCTACTTTAAACTTCTCAGAAACAGGGGTTCATTTTTGCCAAATCTAGGACGGAGCATCCTACCATGAACATCTTTCAAATTTAAACAAATGATGCCACTTGTCCATAAAATAAGGCCACTGCAACTAACAATACTTAAAATATTTTGAAAATCCCTAAAAAAAAACAATTAACAGAATGGATCAAATTAGAAGAAAAAAATCCATTTCAAGTTTATTAAATAATGTTGCTTTGCCTTCAGATGTGTCTGTTACTTAAAATAGAAAAGACATGGTTACTAAAAATAAGACAATTATTAGACAACTTCACAACTTCTAAAAAACTACTCAATAAAATTTGACCAAACATGACAGAAATCTCCTGGTGTGAAGACCTCGTAGACTTGTTCAACTGATGATGATCAACCATTAAATATGGCCACCATTACTAAAAGAAATATCTTTTAATTATGTCTTCTCAAAGACTGCAAATCTGAATTTTACCAAATTTGATAAAATGCACACTGGCATACACAGGTTTCTTTTTGTGGATAACATTTGCTGACCAACTATCATATGTGGCTGCCACTGCACTTAATTTAAAAAAAAGCATTGAACTACTTTGATTGTCATCATGTTTGACAGAATATATTCAGTTATCAAGACCTTTCAGATTTGTACAAATTATGCTGTTCACCATCACATATGGCTGCCATTACTTTACACAGAAATGCTTTGAAATGACTTCTGATGAAAATCTATTGAATAGCAATTGAACAAGCATGACAGAATGCTTTCTGGTGGGAAGACCTTGCATTTTTTTTTCAGAAGATGTTGAGTTACTTTCATATATAACCACTGTTATTAAAAACAGAAAAATATTTAATTATCTTGTAAAACACCACTAAACAGAATTTGATCAAATTAGAGAAAGCATTCTGGCAAAGAGAGTTTTCAAATTTGAACCAGTCTGCATTCAAATATGGCCACTTTTGCTGAAAATGGAAAATCCCATTTAAAAGACATCTTCATAAATGCTTGACAGAATTAACCACATTGTACAAAAGATCATCTGGGCATCAAGACTTTTTAAATTGATACAAATGATCTTCAATCAGATAGTGCCATTACTTGAAATAGGAAAACCTGTAAAGAACTTCACAAGAACAGAATTTTACCAAACTTGATAGAAAGCTTTCTGGCATGGTCATTTTAGATTTATTTAAATGATGCTGATCTCTCATCATATGAAGTCACAATTAGATAAGGTAGAGAAACATTTAAGTGAGTTCCCAAAAAAATAATTTATTGAATTCGACCAAATTATAGAGAAAGAGTGTCTTGGCATTGAGGGCTTTAAAATTTTAAAAAGGACACCAATCCATTACTAAAAGAAAATCATTTATACAACTTTATCTATTAAAACTTTATTTCTTTAAAAAAAAAAAAGAAAAACTCTGAACAGGATTTTACCATTTTACCCTCTTTGACACAGTGTCTTTCATAGGGGTCTTTCAGTGTATTATACAAGAGAATGATATGCCATCAGATCATGGATGAAGATAGCTTTATTTGGTTTTGTGGGTTTTAATACCATTTTCAAAATGTAATAAGCTGTACATATTGAACAGTATATTTGTTGGAGGAAAAACCCTTGCAGACGCACACGCACCCACCCTGATCCATTAGAAGATATTGGCAGGCTTTCTCATTGGTCGAGCTGAAACTCAATCTTCTGTGGACAGAGGTGAGGTGAGATTGGTCTGTAATGGCAAATGCCTTAGACCACACAGTCACTGGGGACCCTGGATGAAGATAGAAAAAGTACAAAAATCTATTTTAAAAAAGGACTGTTTTCATAACTTGTGCAATCAGTGGCTTTAAGAAGATTTCAACAGGTGTCCTATTGCCCCAGATTTCTTGGCCAGCTTCTCTTGTATTTTGCTATTAGGTAGAGGTCAGTCAGGCACAAGAAACCAAGTCCTCATGAGCCTCTTGTAAAAAGAATGGTTTTCACTGCATACCATATATATTTAAATTGAACAGCCCCGATATAATTACTCGCCAGATCCTGATGAAGTCATTGAAGACTAGTAAAATGTTCGAGGGTTTCAACAAACTCACATTTATGCAAGAAAAAACATACATGATAAAAAGGAAACAAAACTTAAGAGAACCTTAACAGATTCCTCGTTGAAAATAATATTTCTGTATGATTGCTGTACTTTATCAGTTTCTGATGTGGTGCGATCTCATGATCAGCCTGTGGAATAAATTCTGTCCAATGTACAGGAGTCTCACATGGGAGCCAATCTGATGGTGACTCTTAGCTATTTATTCAGCATAATGTTTATTCAAAAGTACAACAATATAACATGTATGACATATGGTTACTTAAGCATATGAAATATGCTTACACAGATACATGCCATCTCTACTCCTGTACAAGTTGGATCAAACTGCAAACAGCATAGACGCTAATCTGTCATCGCATAATGCATATTACACCTTCTGTTGAAATTATATAATTTGAAAGAATAAGCGAGACAACTATGTTGCTTACAATTGTTCTAAACCCGCAGTTCAAAACAGTTGGTCATGTTCTTGCATTTCCAGGAAACTTATTGGTTGTGTAAAAATCACTGCAATTATTTGTGCCATGCTTAGTAAAATGGATGAGATCTCGATGGGGCTGTTCCAATAAAACATACATTGGACCAAGGGAAGTCACTTCCAACATGGCATAGTCAGTCACAGATGCAATTTAGAATTTTTAAAAATCATTTTCAAAGAAACTATTTGATTATCCTGGAATACTTTTGTTTAAAAACTGCCTTCCATTGTCTGTTTAATTGGAACAGCCCTTTTCAGAAAGCATTGAATTTAGTTTAAATGAATATTAACAGATAAACGATGTGGGACACATAAGGTTGCTTAAGAAATGTGTAGAGAAATAGAATTTTGTGGTTGGTGTTTCCATTGTCGTTTTTATTGGTGTTTTTGTATTTGATGAGATGAATTAGTGATAATGATAAGAATGATAAGCTGCACACACACACACATAAACATTCCATGTATTGAAGGCTGGAATTGTTGAGCACTTCTTACTATAGATATCAAAGTATATTCATTATGATCTCCTTGCCTCTTTGCTTCTCATTTTCATATTTTGTCCCTATTAGATAGGGATAGAAAGTCAAGCCACTAATAGCACACGAGCCCAGGTAGCAAACCTACGGGACATAATTCCAGACTTGAATATTGGTGCCCTGATGGAAGAAATTGCCAAGCAGTTCTTGAGAGGAAAAGGAGACCTGGTAATTTATTAGCTCCAAGCAATATCAGTTGCAAATGGTTTTAAAAGTTGAAATGGTTTTATTTGTCACAGGGTCAGTTTTAATATTTTTGCTTTCATCAAGTATATCGAGATGTTTTTGTTATCACAGTCAGTTCAAATATTTTTGTTTATCACAGTCAGTTCAAATGCTTTTGTTTGTCACTTAAGTGTTTTCGTTAGTTGAAACTTTTTGTTTCACCTGTAAATAGTGAGACAGGTATTGCTTTTCCAACACCAGCAGCAATGTCAACATCATTAATAATTTCAAGGTGTTCTGTCAGCATCATTAACAATGTCAAGGTGTTATGTCAGCATCATTAACAGTGCCAGGGTGTTCTGTCAGCATCATTAACAATGTCAAGGTGTTCTGTCAGCATCATTAACAATGTCATCATGTTTTGTCAGCATCATTAATAATGTCAGGGTGTTCTGTCAGCATCATTAACAATGTCATGGTGTTTTGTCAGCATCATTAACAATGTCGAAGTGTTCTCTCAGCATCATTAACATTATCATGATGTTCTGTCAGTATCATGAACAATGTCGTGGTGCTGTGTTCAAGTTTTTGTAGTCTCACATCTCCATAATAAACACTGTATTCATCTGAACCTTTGGGATAATATGTCTTCAAGTCTAAATTTTCTATCCTGTCTGCATGTTCTCAAAATGTTTGAAGTATTACACCAAAGATTCAGCTCAAGTATGAAATCTTTGTCAATCTGTAATTTTGATTAAAATGAAGAAGGACTTCTAGAACTTTAATTATCTTCCCAACTATATTTCCCAGTGCTAATATAGAGTTAGACTCCAGTTACACAGACATCATCAGCCAAGTTCCTATCCTTCCCCTGGTATTTAAACCACTTATCTTGGTACACCCTCCAGATGGCAGGATGGAAGTGTTGATCAGGCACTCCCCTTCTGTGTAACTGCCAGTTTTTTCTCTTCACCTTTTGTACCTTGAGTAGAGGTGTATTACCTTGCTTCAGTCTACTTGCATATGTATTGGGTTGAAAAACTGAGAGGTATATTATCTGGCTTCAGACTGCTTGTGCATGTATTGGGTTGAAAAACTGAGAGGTATATTACAAGGGTCAAGCTAGACTTGAATTTTAGTGAGAAGTGACTTCTCCTTTTGGACAGAACAGGGAGAAGTGAGAGCAAAACATGGAGAAGTGGACGCAAAGCAAGAAACACAAATATATATATATATATATATATATATATATATATATATATATATATATATATATATATTGTTACGACCATGTAGTTTAATTACTTGTGTGTTAAAATTTGAATTCCTTTTATTTCATTTTAATATTATATATATAATTATTATTGTGATGATGATTATGTTCGCATGGTCTGACATTTTGAAAGAAACATCGTGTTTATTTAGAACGTAAATATGACTCTCAGGATTACGTAAGTGTTTTTTAATAGATTGCCGGGTGGATAAACTGCCGGCATAAACGATTGGTTGTGGCCGAAGTCATTTCTAATTATACGTATTTACATTGTTTATTGTGAAATAACCACGCATTCTTCATGCGTGTGCATGAAATGACATCTTAGGTCGGTTTTTAAACACTCAGTTCCCTGTGAAATAGTCAGAGTCATATTTTAACACCTTGTAGAGTCATTCATATACCTTGAGAAGAAGGTATTCTTTTTCTGGTGCTGGAAAGAGTTGTTCATTTGTACGTCTGTAGAGCAAGATGTATATTGTTATAGATGTCACCAAGAGTTCATCTATTTTTTCAAAACAATAATTGTTTTCCCTAGAGAACTATACTCAACTGGCTTTGGACAAAGACATTTAGTGAAATTGATTCTAAATTGGAACAGAACAGTACAAATTGTGATTCAGAGTGAAAATTCTGGACATTTGTGTAAAAACTTTGTCTGACGTCATCATCCACTATCTTGGAACGGAATTGAGATTCAGACTAGCTTCAATTAGAACTGTTTATTGATAGGACTTATATGTTTTTCACAATTCTAGGACAAATGTTTGGATTTTCTTAGCAAATCGTAAGTCCTATTTCATATTTTCACCCTTTCACCATGTTTTCTAGGGAAATAAATTATTTTTGTTAAAACTTACAAAGCTTGTTGTCTTCGCTCTTTTCTTTATGTTACTTTAAATGAGCCAATATGTAACATAAAGAAAATTGGGGAGCTCGACCTTGGGATATATGAAATTGGCTGATATATGAAATTGGCTAAAAATTTAAATTTAAATTTCCCTTGTTTCAAATCCCAAGTTCTATTTCACATTTTACTTGAAATTTTAGTGAAAACAACAGGTTTTCATTCACAATATCATCAAAAGTAGAAAAGTTTTGAATTTTATTCAGGAGTGTTCGGAAATTTTGAAAATGGAAGTCCAGCTAAAAAAATTGGAATTAGAGATAAAGACAGATTCAATTTCAGATAGAAAAATTACAATTGGAAAAAGAAAAAGAAAAAATGCACTTACAAAAAGAAAAAGAAATGGAAGTAATGCAGTTGCAATTTAAAGAAAGAAGGGAAGAAATGCAAAGGCAATTTGAAGAAAGACAGAAAGAAAGACAAATACAGTTTGAGAAAGAAAAAGCAGGTAGACAAATGCAATTAGATAAGGAAGAAAGAGAGAGAGATAAACAAAGGTTATTACAGAAAGAACAAATGCAGTTGCAGTTTGAAGGAGAGAGAGAGAGAGACAGATGCAAAGAGAGAAGAATGAAAGGGAATTCCAGATTAAAATGAAAGAATTAGAGCTGGCAAAAAGAAAACACTCCCCTACTTTTGATGTTTATGGAAATATCTAGTTAGTACCCCCTTTTCTGGAAGAAGAAGTAGACAGATATTTTCCTTATTTTGAAAAAGTTGCTGAAAGTTTCAAGTGGCCAAGGGAGTACTGGATTCTGTTATTGCAATGTGTACTTACTGGCAGAGCTCGTAATATTTACATTTCACTGTCACTAGAGAAGAGTGCTGACTATTACATGGTTAAGGATTGTATTTTGAATGGTTATGAGTTAGTCCCTGAGGCTTATCGGCAAAAGTTCAGAAAGTACAAAAAAGAAACTAGACACACTTATGTTGAATTTGCTAGAGAAAAAGAACAGTTGTTCAAGAGATGGTGCTTAGCTGAGAAAATTGAACATGATTATGAAAGACTCGAACAACTGGTATTACTTGAAGAGTTCAAAAACTGTGTTTCTAGTGATGTCAAAACTTATCTTGAAGATCATGAGGTCAAAACTTTGGAAAATGCTGCTCTTGCTGCTGATAAATATTCCTTAACTCATAAAGTTCCTGCAGTAAGCAAATCTTTCACTCAGCAGTCTACTGGTAGAAGAGTATTTCAACCCAATACGACTCCTTCTAACACTCAATCTGGCACAACTTCTAAAAATCAAGCTTCTGACAGACTTGATTCAAAATCCTTGTCTATTCCTACGTGTACCTATTGCAAGAAAAAAGGACAAGTCATTTCTGATTGCTTCAAACTGAAATATAGGCATCAGAATCAAGATAGACATATCCCAAATGTTCTTATTTCTAAGTGGTCAAGGTCATGGTCATGTATTGAAAACAATACATTTGATGGGTTTGATAAACCCCAGTCTGATTTATTGTGGAGAATTTTGAACCATTTGTGTCGAAGGGTTCTATATCACTCTTGGGTGATTTGGCCAATCCTATCCCTAATAAAATTTTAAGGGATACAGGAGCTTCTCAGAATCTTTTAGTGTCAGGTATTTTGCCTTCTTCTGAGAAGTCCTGTTCTAATGAGAGTGTTCTCATTCAGGGAGTAGAGTGCGGCTTTGTTAATGTTCCTCTCCATTCTGTAAATTTGTCATCAGACTTAGTTTCAGGACCTGTGACAGTCGGTATGGTGCCTAGTTTACCCGTTGAGGGCATTCACTTCTTGCTAGGCAATGATCTAACTGGAGACAAGGTTGTGGTTAATCCACTTGTAACTGACAAGCCTTCTTTGGATCAGAAAGTTGATCCTATTGAAAAAGAAATCCCTGATTTATATCCAGCTTGTGCAGTTACCAGAGCTATGGCAAAGAAAGCTCTTGAGAATGAATTTGATAAGGAATGTATTCCTTTAGCTGACACATGTGTTGGTCAGGCTTTTGATGAGGTCACTTTCACTTCTAATTTGGATCAATCAAAAGGTATTGATCATAGTGATCCTCTTGAATACTCATTCTCTTTTTTCTAATCAGGGTGACAAATGACAATCCATTGTCGGCGAACAGGAAAAAGATCCTGAGATCTCCTGTTTGTTTCAGAGGGCCATTAGTGAAACTGAAGTACCTGTCTGTTACTTCATTAAAAATGGAGTTCTTATGAGAAAATGGAGACCTCCTGAGGTACCTGCTAGTGACGAGTGGTCAGTAAAATATCAGATTGTGGTTCCGAAACCTTACGGACAGGAAATACTTAGTTTGGCCCATGAAACTCCTCTGGCTGGTCATTTAGGGATAAATAAAACTTATCACAAGATCTTGACTCACTTATATTGGCATAAAATCAAAAGTGATGTTTGCAAATTTTGTAGATCTTGTCATACTTGTCAAATGGCAGGAAAACCCAATCAGAAGATACCTAAGGCTCATCTGCAACCAATTCCTGCATTTGACAAACCATTCAGTAGAATTATGGTAGATTGTGTTGGTCCCTTACCAAAGACCAAGTCAGGCAACCAATATTTGTTGACCATAATGTGTGCATCAACAAGATTCGCAGAGGCAATTCCTTTGAGGAATATTACTCAATTTGGCCTTTTCAGATCTGGACAAAGGTCAGATTTCATGTCTGGAATGTTCCAGCTTGTTATGCTTGAATTTGGCTTTCAGCAGTTCAAGTCAAAAGTGAAACTATGGTTTCACCAAACTTTACTTGAGAGAATATTTGAGTTTTGTAGTGGAGTCCATTCTCTCTTGCTCATTCTTCAGAATTTTCTTCAAAGAAGATTTTATGGCCCTTACAAAGTAAAGAAGAAAATGAATGAGTTAAATTATAATATTAGTACTCTGATCTAATTAAATTAATGGAGTACTACTATTTTGAAAGAGCCAGGTAAATCATGTAATTAATTTAGTTGTACCTGTCCCACAAACTGAGGATTTGAGTGATGCAATTCAGTCGGATTCTACTAATCTTGGAACAACAAATCTTTGGAATTCGGAAGTTATGAAAAATCTAGACCAGAAATTTTCTCATTTACAACAACAAGAAAAAGGTGAACTTAATCAGTTATTGTCTGAATATGATCACTTATTTCCAGGCATACCTACAAGGACAAACAAAATTTTTTATGACATTGAAATAGTAGATTCAAAACCCATGAAACAACACCCATACAGGATGAACCCTCTCAAACAGGAATACTTGAAAAAGGAGATTCAGTATTTACTGGAAAATGATTTCATAGAGCCCAGTAAGAGTGATTGGAGTTCACCGTGCGTACTTGTTCCTAAACCGGATAAAACTTTCCGAATGTGTACTGATTATAGGAAGGTGAACAGTGTGACAAAAACAGATTCATTTCCATTGCCAAGAATCGATGACTGTATAGACAAAATTGGAAATGCCAAATACGTCACCAAATTTGACCTTCTGAAAGGATTTTGGCAAATTCCACTAACGGAAAGAGCAAAAGAAATTTCAGCATTTGTGACTCCAGATGGACTCTACCAGTATAAAGTAATGCCATTTGGGATGAAGGGTTCTCCAAGTACTTTTCAACGCCATATGAATATGATTGCTTCTGGTCTAGACAATTGTGATGCTTATATTGATGATGTCATCATCTACAACAACACCTGGAAAGAACATCTAGCCACGATTCGAAAGTTCTTTGACAGACTCACTGATGCAAATTTGACTGTTAGTTTATCTAAAAGTGAGTTTTGCCGTGCTTGTGTTACTTTTTTAGGACATATTGTGGGACATGGTCAAGTTAAACCTATAGATGCTAAGGTTAAGGCTATTTCTGAATTTCCTTTGCCTGTCAGTAACAGCTGATGTGATTTTTAGGTATGCCTGGGTACTATCGCAAATTTTGTTCTAATTTTTCTGATATTGTTGAACCTCTGACAAACTTGTTGAGAAAGAAAAACAAGTTTCTTTGGACTGAAAAATGTCAAGAGGCTTTCGATAGGTTAAAGGCCATACTTAAAAGTGCACCAGTTTTAATAGCTCCAGATTTCAGTCAACCATTCAAACTCTCTGTGGATGCAAGTGATGTTGGGGTTGGAGCAGTTTTGATTGAAGATGACAGAAATGGTGTAGAACATCCAGTGTGTTATTTCTCTAAGAAATTAAGTAAACACCAAAGAAACTACTCAACAGTCGAGAAGGAATGCTTGGCTTTAATGCTGGCATTACAGCATTTTGAAGTTTACATCAGCTCAGCTCCTTCTCCGGTTGTTGTGTTTAGTTTACACAACCCCCTTACTTTCATCAACAGGATGAAAAATAAAAATCAAAGACTATTAAGGTGGAGTTCATTTTTGCAAGAATACAACCTTGACATCAGGCACATTAAAGGAAAAGACAATTTAATTGCAGATGCACTTTCCCATGTATAGAAATATTTTCACATACACTTTTGTATAATTCATAAGAGTTTATCTTATGTAAATTTTTTTTACCTCGTGTATAGTTTACAGCTGGTAAAAAAGAAAGCTTTATTACAAAAATCTTTCTTTTTCTTTATGGGGGAAAGTGTTACGACCATGTAGTTTAATTACTTGTATGTTAAAATTTGAATTTTTTTAATTTCATTTTAATGTTTATATATAATTATTATTGTGATGATGATTATGTTCACATGGTCTGACATTTTGAAAGAAATGTCGTGTTTATTTAGAACGTAAATATGACTCTCAGAATTTCATAAGTTTTTTTAATAGATTGCCGGGTGGATAAACTGCCGGCATAAACGATTGGTTGTGGCCGAAGTCATTTCTAATTATACATGTTTACATTGTGTACTGCAATTGTTTATTGCGAAATAACCACGTGTTCTTCGTGCGTGTGCATGAAATGACATCTTAGGTCAGTTTTTAAACACTCAGTTCCCTGTGAAATAGTCAAGAGTCATATTTTAACACCTTGTAGAGTCGTTCATATAACTTGAGAAGAAGGTATTCTTTTTCTGGCGCTGGAAAGAGTTGTTCATTTGTACGTCTGTAGAGCGAGATGTATATTGTTATAGATGTCACCAAGACTTCATCTATTTTTTCAAAACAATAATTGTTTTCCCTAGAGAACTATACTCAGCTGGCTTTGGACAAAGACATTTAGTGAAATTGATTCTAAATTGGAACAGAACAGTACAAATTGTGATTGAAAGTGAAAAGTCTGGACATTTGTGTAAAAACTTCGTCTGACGTCATAATCCACCATCTTGGAATGGAATTGAGATTCAGACTAGCTTCAATTAGAACTGTTTATTGATAGGACTTATATGTTTTTCACAATTCTAGGACAAATGTTTGGATTTTCTTCGCAAATCGTAAGTCCTATTTCATTGTTTCACCTTTCCACTGTGTTTTCTAGGGAAATAAATTATTTTTGTTAAAACTTACAAAGCTTGTTGTCCTCGCTCTTTTCTTTATGTTACTTTATACGAGCTGATACGTAACAATACATATATATATATATATATATATATATATATATATATATATATATATATATATAGATAGATATATAGATATATAATGATATGTGTGTTCTCTTATTTGAATTATGCCCTCTATTTCCCAGTATTCATATTTGCATTTAACACTGGATTTAAGCAATACTTTATTTTCTAGTAAAAAATTTTCTTAGTTATTTTGGCCATATGAATCTAAAAGAAAATAACAGAAACTGCATTGTAACAAAATTTAACTGAGTAACTAGATTACATTATTGTAATTGCAAGTTGGTAAAAATGCTTAATCAAATACCCTTAATCAATTTTTTTTATAATTTTGAATTTATTTTTTTTATACCTTTAAAAGTTCACAATAATGGCACTTTCAAAGATTTCTAAATGTGTTTGACACAACTCTTGTACCATGTACAAGAGGGCAAATGTACAATTGTTCTAATTTCTTTGTTGCAGATAAAACATTACTGTAACTATTCATACAAAACACAATAAAATGCGTAAAATTAAAGACATGGCTCATTTATAGTCATTATATGAATTAAACCCCTCTTTCCAACCTAATCAACACAGACGTGAGTGCATCTATTTTTAGAAGGATGGGTTTTTGTAATGTAATCACTCACTTTATATAGCTTCATTACAACAGTCGATGACAGGATTGCAAATGTACGGTTTATTTATTTGTTTATGTACTTGTATCAATTTTAGGCAGTGAGTAAATATTATCTGCCTCTCAGCTTTTTTCACAAATACGAGTCACATCAGAAAACAACTTTGACCTTACAATGCTTCTCGCAAATTCCACAACATAGCATAGTCTCATACGTTTCTGACATATATAACTATATTTTAAAGTTAAATAGCATAATACCTAGGCTTTACTTTCTATGAACTGTGTATTTTTCTGTATATATATATTTGCTCGATGACTTATGAAAACAGACAATCTAATAAAGTGGTACTTCCCTGACATAGCAATGTCTGCCATTTTTTCCCCATTACTGGTACACTTATGGTTTCAAACTAATTTTATGATGAAATAGTGTACAAGAGGCAGTTAAAATATCCAGATCACTGATTTTATTCTTAAAACACAAATTGCTATATACATACTATTGCTGAAGTTTCGAAACACAAGTTGGTATGATTTTATCATGGAAGGATAACATGTGTAAATCGGGAAGTGATAGGAGCTTTAGTTGCCAACTTGGGAAATGGTTAATGATCAATCAGTTATCAAAACACATGCCTGTGAATGTGCAAGAGTTTGTTTGTCAGCGTAATTGATATAAAAATTAGGCCTAGATACTTATGGCTTGAAGAATACCTTTTGCTACAACACAATACTAGAATAAACATGCCTAAGGCAAAGGGGCATCTCAAACGTTTGATTAGTCAATGTACCTCTAACAAAATCACAGGGCGACATCGTTTTCGCTTTCATAACAGAAGAAGGCGAAGTTTAAATTTTTTAGGCAACTTAATCGCCCACTTCGCATGGTAGCGTGACCCCTGGTTGTAGATTCTGACAACAGCGTGGTTTGCTGCAATTTCCATGGCTATTAAAATATCTGTGTGCAATGGACATGGTTATTTTCAATAAATACATGACCTGAGCTCCTGTGATCAATATCCTCCTGCCCTGTTGTGAACCTTTTCCTACTGGTTTTTTAATTTCTCTTGCACAAGTAATCATTCCCCTCTAGAATTTATATTAAACATTTCAGTCTACACTTTTGAAACATATTTGCTACCTTGGAAATAAATTGATGCAGTGCTTTTGTTAAAGTTTTAATCTTTTCTCCAGTACAATTTCTACCAATGATCAAAGCCCATGTGCTATTCAGTTCAGTAATCTTGGGATGTGCTCAATGCAATCTAATATCAACTGTACAAATCTTTTATCATTATCTTCTTGGGTCTATTTTATATTCCCAATGGACATCACAGAAGAAACTTTCTTCAGCAATAATGGACATGTGTTCCTCAAAGGGAATGATGCTCTAATGGCCAAGACCATTTCTTCCATGTAACTACCAAATGTTTAAACCATCTCTGATATTCTTCAGCAACAAGAAGGTTTCGCATTAGCTGCTGTGGTGGACATATTAAATGCTCCTTTGGCACCATCTTCATGTGGCACCATCTTCAGAAGTCATATGGTGAGAAGTCACGTAAATATGACCATCCATTCAGCAGGATATTCAAGACTGCCATCATGGCAGCCATAATGGATTCATGATTGGTGCCATTTTCATTGAGGACCAATGAGATTTAATAAGACTCTTTTGGTGAGAATCCCATCTGGATATATACCATTTTGGAGGGTACAGAGATAACTATTTTTAAGATGGCCACCATGCTGTCCATAGTAGGGGCCAGTTTGCATCATTTAGACTGCTGCTTTTGTTGCTTTTGGGTTTAATGCCATTTCTCAGTGCAAGATAAGCAATACAATGTGGCCAGTATAACACTGGTGAAGGAAGAAAGCAGGAAAACTCAGGAAGAACTGACCCATGTGAAGCTACTGGCAAGCTTTTTCACATATCAACACTGGCCAAGCCCAAGACTTGAACCCACATGAATAGAGGTGAGAGAGCAGTGATAAGTAAAGACGAGCACTTTAGTCCACTTGGCCACCTGAGACCCTATCATTCAGAACCAACTAGACATCATAAAAAGTCTTTTCTGATGAAAACCCCTATGTCCAAATAACTTTCCATTTAAGAAAAGTAGCAATTACAAGATGGCCACCACTTTGTTGCGAACCACCAAAACACAAGAAGTCTTCTGGTGAAAATACTATGTCGATATGACTTTGTGCAAGCAGCACTTTTTTCATTTAGGACAAAATCCCATGTCAGTATGACTTTGCATTCTGGAAGAAGAGCCATTAACAAGATTTTCACAATGGTTGCTGTGGTGGCCATACTGGACTTTAGATCAGAACCAATTTCATTTAGGACCAAATACAACTTTATAATAAGTCATCTGGTCAAAACCCCATGTCAACATGACATTCCATTCAGAATGAGTAGCAATAACAAGATTTTCAAAACAACTGCTGTATTGGCTACATTAGACAACATAATGGTGCCAATTAGAACCAACTAGACATTGTCTTTCAATAAAAAATATGTGCTGATATAACCATCCATTCAGAACCTGTAGTGGTATAAAAAAATTTCAATATGGCCACTGTGGTGGAGATACAGTACTTCAGAGCATCACCATTTTTATTTGGAACTAACTAGACCATGGGATGAATGTGTGTGTAGTTTTAAGGCAATCATCCATGTAGTTTACGATGAGTAGCAATAACAAACTTGTGCTAAAAGAATGATAAACAAAAGACAATCCCATAAGGATATGTCAGAAAATAAATGCAAAATACCAGTTATTTTCGATACAATCAATAATAATACCTTCTACAATACAACAAAAGAACTCCCATTACTCATTATTACTTTCTTCTCTCGATCTATTAATGAGTCATAATAATTAAACTTCTAAAAAATTTAAATCTGGCACATGGATATTTCCAATCAACATTATTGTATGAATGTATGGATGTTGAATCACCCAGGTTGATGTTTTAACCATGACACAAATGCATTTTCATATTTTGCACTGCACCAAAGACGGGTAAAATAATAAGTTTTAAGGACTACTGATGCAAACTTAATATTATGTAAACATGATATAAATTTATCCATTTTTATACTGAAATACCATTACATTTACAGAATTAACACTGCTGAATGATGCAATGTACAAGAGTCATAGATTTTTTGTTGGACACAACAAAACTTTTTGTGAACTTGCATAGCTTTCATATTAATGAAAAATGATGATTGCATGTTATGCTTCAATTAATTTGAACAATATATCTCTACAATGAGATACAAGCCTTGACAACTTTTGATGACTTGTTTTTTTTTTCAATGGCAAATGTGTTAAAATGGTACTGGACAAACATGCCCAATAGCTGAAACAATAAAAAATTAACCAGGTATCTGTTTGAAAAATGTCAAATCCATAATCAGCAAAAGTGTACATTTTGTTTCCCATATAAAATTGAAACCATTTACCAAAGTTTGCTTATTATGCTATTATTTCTCTACATAGGGAACTTCTCCAAAAGCATTAACAAACCGATACAAAACAAATAGAATTAAAATGTTTTCACTCGCCTTTTTTAACATGACAAAGACACTTCTGTCTCAAATAATGATTTTGTCAATAATTTTACAATAAACAACCGATGCCAAAACAGTGCAACTGGTTTCAATGTTTAAGGAGTTCTACAATTTCAAAATCTTTCAACAACTGTTTTAGCTTGCTAATGCATACAAATAATGTAGCACATCCTGAAGAATTCTGTATGCTTGTGAAATTGGTGCATGCTGCACACATAATCTTTAAAGACATAAATAAACTATTAAATTAATTACTACCTAACAGATGTTTTTCAATGACTGTTGATCCACATTTTCTACTGAAATATTTTATATTAATTACCATGCAGAAGCAGTCAATCTGTATCAAGAGAATAATCAAAGTAATTATTCTTTTTTGGGATATGATTTTCTGTCTGCTTATATAGCTTTGCAGTTTTTCAAGGCCAACTGAGGTAAACAAAGGTAAGAATTCTTTTGTTTCAGACTCCATGATCCGCATTTACAATAACATACAGCTAAATTAATATTGCAAATGTATTTAAATATAAAACCATAGGTGTCTTACGTAAGATTAAAGAGACATTTATGAATAATGAATGCTGCTCTCACTGTTAAGAACAAAATTATGTTCAAAAGTTACTTGTTCTTCTATCAATGACAATTTAAACAGAATGAATAACAGCCCAAATGGAATTTCAAGATAAAATGTTGTTACTGGCCATTATTTTCATCACTGGCAATACACTTTCTAATCAAAACTGAAAAAGTTTCAAATATGGCAGAAACACTATTCAATTTTTAAAAGGCATAATAATAAATGAAAATTATTTTTTCAATAGGTAAATAATTTTATTTGTATTCACTTGCTAAATTTATTTCACATAAGTGCACAATACACAGCACAGCATTAAGACTTGAATAAACTAAGCTTGCCTAAAAAAATTTATATACCTACTTAAAAGCACGTTTCTCAGAATACAGAAAGCCATAAGGTTTCATCATAGCTTGATCAGATACATTTGATTTTAAAATAAATGATATGTGCATGAGATTGACCATTAAGACTTTATCAAAGGTGGCTACTGCAACCAACAGCTATTCACTGAAGAATCATGCATACTGATTTATGGGTATAATGCATCATTCTCAAATGCATAATTTTCACATATGTTATAATTTCTTAAAACCTGTATATAACTGCTTATCAGTAACATATCATTAGCAAAACTAAAACTAATATAGTCCACTTCACACTGATTCAGCTTATTAAAAATGGCGAAAGAACACATCTGAGGCTCATTCCCAACGAAAGCTATCTGGACACTGCACTTCTATAATGCACACAGTACAAACGTAAAAGTGACTCGCTATTAAAAACACAAACTGTTCTTAGCAATCTGTTATGAACAAATGGAATTCAATTGTCCAGTAACACATTTAAGGCAAAAGAAAACATGGAATTCAAAATGAAACTGAAAGCCAACCTGATTATGTCTGTTTAAAGTGTATGTCAGTGTGGTTATGTAGGTGAATTTAATCATATTAAGTATTCAATGTTCTTCAAAAATTTCATACTAAAATAGTTTAACCAAAGTCTATTCAATCCGGATTGTTGAATGTTCTTCACTGTGATATCAAAAAATTTCAAGATTAAAAGTATTGATTGCTATGGACTTTGACAATGGTGGCCAGGTACAAACTGAGTCAAGAAAAGAGAAGTGAAATTCAGTTTTTACTGGATCCACCTTTAGTTTACCTTGTTCAAAAATGTCCACATATTTCAACATCGATTTTGCTGGACTTCTCAGGGAGTGTAAATAACAAGCATCCAAAGGAATATGGATATATAAGGATCCAAATAATGTGATTAATCATCATTTAAAGTGTAATCAAATTCCAAACATCATACCTATTATTGAAATGGTCGATTCTAAACGACTACATGACCTATACTTTTTGTACACTATATTAATTGTACACCAAGATGGATGGTTTGCACCAGATGCAGCACAATTATTATTCTGAATTATATGCAGTATGTTGCATACACAATATGTACCATGCACTACGTATCAAGTTCTCCGTCTGCTAGATGAAAATAAACTGTACATAGTATGGAGTAAGGAACGATCGTGTGGTGGCTGTTGCCGACCCTCAACATTCTTGGACGCATCAAGAACTTTGGCCACTGAAGTCCAACCTTTGCATGGTTTTCGATTGGCTGCTGAACTTCGGCATGACGAAAAGAAACCAATAATTTATGCTCAACATATGCAAGTGAAACATAATGCATATTTTTGTTCTTTTTCGGGGGGGGGGGGGCACCAAGAGGCCAACGTGACAACACGCCTTCCTTTTCTTTGGCAGTTTTGATAGGAGTCGTGCATAAAATGGAAATTATACTGTACCCCCTAATTCGTCAATTACAAGAAAAGTATTGTTCAAGACGACTTGTCTTACAGCCAAACACGTACATAAAAATCTAATGAAATTTAAAACAAAAAGGTTAAAAATTGTGCTCAAAACCCTAACACTTCGAACTTAACATGCAAATCTAGGCCTAAATACCTCAGTAAGGAACTACAGAACGTACTGGCGGTAGGTCTTGCCTAAGTAATAACAACCTATCAGCAATCCCATAAACCCGAGTAATTCCGGTAGGTTTTTTTTTTTTTTTGAAAGGTTCGGATATCTTTGCACTTTTGATATTTAAAGAAAAAATTTCTAAGCTTTTCCTCACTGGTTACCCTGGTTATTTAAAAAGACTTTGTCTATATTAGGTATTCTTACAAGAACGTTAATTCCCTGTATTTTGGTGTATGATTGATAGGCGTAATTTGGGTTATAGAGTATATTTATTTTGACCTTAATGTGTTCCTCTTCAAACGACTGTTAACTCGACCACAGGAGTCTGCAGTTTTATCAATAAAGCACGACGAAATTTCTGACAACATGAAATCACCTTACCGGTATTATAAGTTAGTAACTTGTTTAACTTGTTAAAAAAAGAGTTTTATAAATCATTTATTGCATTTGCAGACGCTGATATTGTCTAATCTGGTAAATTTAATTTGCTCTATTGTAATAACTGCTAAAGTTAGTGTACTTTTGGACTAGTTCATTCTCATTTTTACACTGGGTCCCGTATCGTTGCTGACAATTTATCTCTCGGTCATACATGTATATATAATATTTATTATATTAGTAGGGCCTACATGTATGACAGGTAAATATTGTGACTAATGATTCTAGTCCCTGTGCATTTTTCGAGCACATTATTTGTGTGCGAATAGGTTATTAGGATTTCGGGGTACTTGGTATAAGTCCAAGCCATCTATACGTCATGATTTTATTATTTTTTCCGCGATTGTCATACGCGAGTGTATGCTATGGAACAATCAAATCGTAATTATAGCGCTAATGTGAAAGATTTTATGTAGTAAAATCGTCTAGCGTAACACTGCGTTCATGTTATTAATTTCTGGGGTAAATGATAAGCTTTGGGGAAATACAATTACTACACCCCATGGTCACGTAAACAACTTTGCAAAGCAAAATCAGTCTGGCCTAGATTACTGATTCTGATTATTCAACATCCTTTCTGTGTGACATAACTGCATGAATAAGATTACTGATCACCACTATACTGTGTATATTCTCTGTGGCAGAGTAAATCTTAGAATATTTTATACTGGCAGAGTGAGTCTGAGGATACTTTTATACTGCCAGAGAATATTTTATACCAACTGCGATATATATATATATATATATATATATATATATATATATATATATATATATATATATCAGTGGAGCTTGCGGGACGTTACAGATATAATTTTAGCTTAAATGCATCATGAAGATTTGTGAAAAAAAAATGTTACGACTTTTCCAACACATATCTGGAACATACTGATAAATTAATCAACTTTGGAAGTATCTTGGAGCAGCAACGATTTAAATAAACTTGGCCAATATCACCAACAACACGAAAAAAACGAGAAAAAAAACCCCAACACACCCAAACGACCCAACAATAAACAACATTATATTGTGCAAGAAATATGAAGTCGTTGACTTTGACGAGACCACTTAGTACAGATAATGAAACGAATGAATAATGCAATTATGATGATGATTGTGATGGTGACACTGAAACAAACGAATATAGTAGCAGATAAGAAGAACACCTTGGATTAATCAATGAGAGAGATGTTTTAGTATAAGATATAAAAACATTAATTGCACTAGGACCTGTGCAAAACAATGATTTTATTTGTGATTATAAAGAATACGTGGAAATAATAGAAGACTACAGGAAATGGTGGTATTTTGGTGAATAGATATTTCGATGCAAAGATACAGAACTAATACAGTCAACATTAAAGGACAGCAAGATAGACGTAAATAATATTAGATTAAAAACGAGCACCACAACACGTTTGAAATTCTTGCATGTGAGTGAACAATAAATGACAAGTTTCGATTTGGTGTGATGCATTTTTTTCAACGGTAAATCTGTAGTGATTTCACCATATACCCACTCGAAAAATATATTATTTGCACAGGACGATCTTTTCGAAACTAAACTTCGTGGGCTGCCATTTGGTAAAATAGCTTGCTTGTGAGACACAAAATTACCCTGTAACAATGCTATTTATGGTATGCCATGTATAATTAATGAATATAATATTATCAACTATCATCAAATACAGTTTAATATGATAAATCACAGGTATTATTAACAAACACCATGAATCCATAAATTGAGACTATAGATAAACAATATTTCCTATTAAAAAATGAAACGTTTACATAAAAAGTTCATTGTTATTGGTACGCAATCAGTGCAAAGGTGTATGCCATGGAAAACGTGAACTATGCGGCAGAACTTGATATATGAATACTGTAAATCACATTTGCTGCCGTTACATGTTGATTTAGGTGCTCGACCGGGCCTTAAATACGCCACTTGAGTCAAATCAGGTAATCAGCTTTGCTATTCATACATATCTGTTCACGAGTATTATCCTGCGCGCCGGCGAAGATTTGCAATCGCAAAAAATATAGAATCTATCGTTGTAGAAATACCCGACAACTTTGAGGAAGCACTTGACAATGTCGACGAAATAATAGCCAGGATTGAAGCGATTCCAGTTTCTAATCCAGATAGAGTAAAAATACTAAAAATAAATTATGAACGGATTTGCAATTAGAGAATGATTTAACCTTACACATAAACTTGCAGACTATGATTCAACCAAGGCAACTCATGTAAAAACATGGGTTACGAATACCAAACCGAATTAGAAAAGATGGCATACTTTTTGAGTTATTAGGACCCGTAATTGAACCAAGATTTCCCCTAGATGGGAGAACCTAGATTAAACTGTTGCTGCTGAGTAAAGCGAATGGTTCAGATTCGCCATCTCATTACGCATAGATACAAAATCGTTTCCTGTTGCTTAATCGACACTATGCACCACCGATCAAAGGTTTCCATGCAGACTTTGCTTACACTGATATCGCAAACAACAGCTGTTTAACGACCACGGCTTTTACTGTGGTTTAATTAGTGAAAAAACGCAGCGTAAGATTACGCCAGAATTCTGGTAACACTATTCCAAAGTTTCCAGCGGTGCAACTAAAAAAATGAAAGTACCGTGTATCGCCGATGCGAACTTTGAATGTGTTAACATTCCAGTGGAAGATTCCAACAACCAAAGAATGGAACAAACAGTGAAAGTTGCTGAACAAATTACATTCAGGTTTTATTGCACTGTTTTTACATGCGTAGGCAAACTGGGCCACCAATGTGATATCGCGCCCAGAGCTCTTGAGGTGTTTATTAAATCTTTCGAGGTTAGCTAAATGTATTCGAATACAGCTTGATTCGCCTGCAGATATAATCATGACCCGTGCTGGTATTGTTGAGTTTTCTGAGCCCCCTATTTATGGATTTGTGATGGTGATTTTAATTCCACTGACACCAAAGTCCGTGACCGCAGTCATATCACTGGCGCGTATAGAGGAGCTGTACACAATGCATGCTATATACAGTTACGAAATTATCCGACAAAACACGAATTCCTGTTGTGCTTCATAACCTGTGTGGGTATGATGGCCATTTATAATGCAAGCAGTAGCAACAGCAACAAAGGCACCAATAAGTGCCATCACCAATAATATAAAAAATATATGACGTTAAGACTCGGACAACTGTTGTTTATCGATTCGTTACATTGTCTGAATTTATCACGTGACTAATTAAGAATCTTTCTGCAGAAAGATTCAAAATCACTGGTCGGTATTATCCCACTAACATTGACTTGTTAACTAGAAAAGGAGTGTACTTGAGTGAATGGGAAACGTTTTATAACACACAGCTACCACCGATCGAGGAAATGTATTCATCAATGTTTCGCGAAAGTATTTCATCCAATAAATATGAAGATTCCAAGTCTGGTCCGCGTTCACATGCATAAACTTGCGTGACAATCACGATCTCTATTTGAAGGCAGATATACTTTTGCTGGCTTATATCTTTGGGGCGTTTCGTGACGCTACTATGCTGGTGTAAAATTTAGACCCCGTACATTACTTTACATCACCACCTGGAATGGCTTGGGATGCACTTTTATCAGAAAGTCAAGATGGAGTTGGAACTGCTCACCGATACGGATATGAATCTTTTCAAGGAGTGCCCATTTCAGGGCTGGATTTCAATCGAAAGCTATCGATACACGCCCTCAAACAGCCCAAACATAGCTGGGTATGATCCAATTCCCCCAAAGAGTTACATTATGAACCTGGCGCCAATTATCTTTATGAACAGGCATTGATGCTGCCGTTGCCTATTGGTGAGTTTTAGTAGACTGAGTAGTAGTATATATATATATATATATATATATATATATATATATATATATATATATATATATATATAGACATGTATCAAGATCATAGCAGCAAACATCGGGTATTTTTATGAAGTATATCTGGAGTATCCAGAAAACATTCATCACCTACACACAAATCCCCACAAGCATCAGAAACAATGACTGTACTGAAGTTATAGATGTCACCGTATGAATGGCAAGTCACTGAGGAGTTGGGTTGCCCCAATACACCAAACTGGTTCCAAATATATGCACCAAGTTGAATTATGTTTTACATGTGAGAAAATTGAAGAATTATCTTCGAGCACGTACACGGGTATCCCAAATACACAGAATTCTTCAGTTTAAAAAGCCTGTTTGGATGGGTTCTTATATCCAGATGAATACAAATCTGCGAATGGATGCTAAAAATGTGTCTGAGAAAGACTTTGTAAAGCTCACGAATAAGTTCGTATTCTGCAGAACGATGAAAATTTTTTTACTGAGAATTCGAGTCGACATTGTTAAGGACAGTGAATAAGATATGTTTCGAAGACTTACTGCAGACCCGGCATTTCAGTCATGCAAAATATTTGATGGTGAATTCATTGCTGTGCATAGCAAAAATCTAAACTGAAGCTGGCAATGTCTATCTACGTGGGCGTGTCAATACTTGACTTGTAGAAGCTGCTCATTTACGAGTTTTATTACAACAAAATAAATTCGGTTTACCAGGATCGTATCAAGATACTTTATACAAACACAAAACGGTCATGAATGAGATTTATATCAGCGCGTTGACGTGCACGGACATCATTTAATGCTGTATAAGCTAAGTCAGGATGGTAACATAAAGCATTAACACGATTTATAGGTGCTTCACCGGGGTTTCTTTGTTGTTAGAATCAAGTCGTATATAACAAGCCGAACACCAGGTTCACGGTAATTGTATTGAGGAATGTGTTTTTTGTTTTTACCTGGATGTTTACTCCATGGTGTTCCTGGTAGTTTCGTTAACGCAGAAGCGACAACACTGACGACTTCTTATTGGCTTGGACCTTGAGAGTCTCGCGCGTGAGACGGGTTTGTGTTCACCGATAGATCTGGAAGATCCAACAAAGGTGAACATCTTTGCTCCACATCGAATACAAGTTCCAGTGATCACAGTTCAGTCATGACGTATTTGAACTCGCGGTGGCTTTGAGGTACGAGTTTTCATGCGGCATCGCACACAGTATGAAGGCATGACTGTATTATACAACAATTGTGTTTATATTTAACATGATAAAACGAAAAAGAAAAAGATCCGATGTGACAAATTGAAGATGCTTTAAGAAAAATTAACGATGCTTTTACCGTAACTGATTTCTCCGCGCAGGCTAAGCCCAAACCACCCAACGATAGCACTGTGTTTCCAACATCAGTTCGTGCATTGACCACTTGTTCAGCTGGATCAGGAAAAATTCAACTGTTGCTGAATCTGACTATGAGGTGATTAACTTGGGATCGCCTGTATGTGATCAGCCGTGTTGTGATGTTTCGAAGATTTTTAACAGTAGCTCTTCAGTCATCATCAAAGAGCAAATCGTCCACTTTTTTTATTTGTTTTCCACGATGGATGAAGCTCCTACCATGGGCGACCTTGATTCAAATGCAAATAATCTTGTTGTGTACGAGAAGGTGATGTCTGAACACCAAATCAATGCCCCGAGAATATTTTCCCGAGGCCGACATAAAAAATGAAGGCGTGATTTATGTGACTTACAGATATGCACACACGCCTAAAGTAATCCGAGATATTTGCAATATATTAATGAAATGTTATGGCAATGGCGCGCATGGTCTCGCAAACATTTATTGGATCTGCCGCAGACGTTTCGTGGGATCAATTTCGCAATATGTTTTGCTGAGGTCACCCAAAAACCGAATAGTTTCTTCACTATCGACCTGACCAGATCTTCCGGAAAAGAACAAACCCGTTTGGATAACGCATTTATAACAAACATATAAATTGACAAAATCCGCCAGCTCTGCCATAACAGAAGCTGTTGACCGAAGTAGCAAAGCACGCGATCACCTGGAACATTCACGTAAATAAAAGTGCACGCAAACGTGTCAAAGATATGTCACAGCTGCGACAATACCCACGGAAGACTACACAGGGGGCTTCAAACCAACATCTGCACCGCTGTTTAAACAAAGAAAGAGACTGCATCCAAGACCTCGACTTCAGAAATGGTGGAACGTGCTGAGGATATTAAGCCAAGAGGGAAACCGTGGAACAGGTTAGCGCTGACGCGAACAGCATAACAACCGGATACAATTGAAAAGATACACAAACACACAAAAGATAATAACAAAAGCTACCTGGGCAACCGCGACGACCACTGAAAGCTTGCCAAAGTAAAAGGAAAAATTTCAAAATGACTCAGATGAGACCAAATAAGACATCGGAGAAAGTGGACAGCGTGTTTGTGTGACTGCAAAAGGCACCCAGGTACTCAATGAACACGATAGAGAGGCACTTGAGAACTTTCCAAAGAATCATCATTCGAGTACAAGTCGTTAGTGGATTTCTGAAGATCCCATACATGCTATTTATAACAGTACAAGCAACTGGGACGATATTGCTAAGAGCATAGCAGCGGGCTCAAGTGATTACAATATGAAGAGAATCTGGCATAAGTGGATATTCAGGGAGAATACTGATATAAACAATCTCGCGGTCGAGAGTGGCTACTTTTTATCACTGGTTCATACGAACCTGAAACTGCAGAAACCATATATAGGAGAAGGTCTTGGTAGACTGTGTGACCAACAACAAGTAAATGAACTTGTGGATTGCTTGTAAACACTAGTAGGATAGGTTTGCGCTGGCAATAAAGCACCAGAAGTCATAATTAGGCACCATCAATTTGTCAGCGGTTGATCACCAATCATATCGTGGACCTGGGAACGTTTCGTTTGTTCATGCACGAACTCAGTGAAAACATCAATGATGTCTACGACTAACAAAGTTTGCATATCGATGATGGATTCTGAGATGACTGAAACACTTTGTGTTTTACGCGAAGTCTATGTTGCGATGCAGCGTGTTGTTGTAAATACAACTCCTAGAGTTACATCGATAATCACGATCTTATTAGCGAAACAAAAATTGTATGTAGCTCTTTCTACATTAGCCATCACGGGGGAGTCCCGCACACTCGAGACTGCACTGGTGTCGTTGCTAGTTTATTTCAGTTGGCCGAATTTCCAATCACAACCATTTGTTGGTCTTTCCGCAAATAACTCGCTTGCCTTTTCGGCAGGCAGTGGCGCCAATTGGAATAATACTGAACTTCCCGTAGGTGCATACGACATTGATAAATGAAGAGACCCAACAAAGAATCACATTGGTGACCGACAAGGAGTCTAAAATTTTTAAACGTGAACATAAGTCCACACTCAGTCATGTCATTTCAACTGAATCTGCACTGTACGTGGCTGGCATCACATGGTCGTCAATTAGAAAACCTTTGGGTTGTCCTGAAGATGTTCATGAAATTCCTGTGAACAAACGATTTTTACACATTGGATACTGTTGTCAGGATCACCTCAATGATTAAAATCAATATAACATGTGATGACATCAGTGGCAGTTACGAAACTTCAGCCACGGCAGCGAAAGCGTCGTAGGGTTGCATACCGTTTGGGTTTTCACCAGCTGTGGAACCTGGTGATTTTATATTGACTATTCCTGCGGCACCTGTTTATCTTCCTTGACACAAGCACCTGTTGACGTATGTTTGTCTTACCGTTCTGGACCAGGACGTACACGTTTTAGACTTGCCCGCGGAGACGTTGACAATACAAGTGTGCATTAGAGGTCGACGCGACCTTTAATATAACGACGACCGCGGGAAGCCTCGCATCTCGTATACGCGTGATAATAGTGCGTGTTAACACGAGAAAATCTGTTGACATAACATTACCGGAATAACTTCGGTGACGTTGTCAATGGATAGTTTACAGGCGCACAAAAGGTGCTCGAGGCATTGTCTTAATGTGCTGCACCAACTGCTTAAAAGGTTGCTAGCATCAAAAACGTTGCTTCAGATCAGTTGGAAATATAGGATTGCTAGCTTTTCAATCGATAAGAGATCGAATACGACAACTGGTGACTCGAGTACCATTAAAAGCGATTGAACCAAAAACAGTTATACTTCCATCAACAGCGACTATGCCTACGCCGGTCATGAAGCCGGCCAACAACGTCTAGCTAATTCAATACTTGCAAATGCGGTAACGAGAAGTTGATTACAGTTGTGGACTCAACCTGGACGTGAGTGATGAAGCCTCAAAAAAGGTATCAGAATGAAATCGATAACGTATAAGAGATGGCAAATTTGCAAAAGTATCCGATCCCATGCTGAACATGGATTTAACTTTGAAGACTTATCAACGTAAAATAGATTTTCAGCATTATTCGTACCCAGCTAACGAGCCTAATCAGCCTAAAAGAACTGAATTACAATAAGTCTCGGTCATTTCTTCCATGTGAAACTTTCTTAAAATTAATTGCGAACGTGTAAAATGACGATGCCGCCGGTAGCAATTACGACCTTGCTGAAAAGGTTAGATTTGCCAACAATGGTATCATGTCGGTTTTTAGTAGCCGACGTTATTTCATTGATGGAAAGGAAAATGAAGAATGTCTGAGCAAGGTTGAAATTACTGCGACAATTATCGGACCAATCAGATACAGTGATGGTTACGAGAGATCCGCTGGCCCCTATATGACGTTTCACAAGGGCGCAAACCAACATGCCGATCATATCGAATATACCACACATCAAGTTGCGCCGGCTGCGTTTTGTGGACCCACAACCCGCAAGTTTGTCTCCAGTACCTGGCGCTGCAGGCATCCGTATATAAAGTAAAAGCCCGACTTACAATCTTGGATTCGAAATTCTTCGAGGATAACTTAAAGGACATTCATTATCATTTTTGTGTGCGATTCCTCTGAGTCACTTATTTGGACTGTGCTGAGATGTTCGCAAGGCTATTTTCGGAGCCAAATACAAATACAGAGTCAAATGTTATGACAGCCTGACAGCAATGATCCAATTTGGCGTGCTGATGCTGTTGATGATGGTAAAGTTGTGTTTTCGAAAGTGACATTGTTGATGCCTGTGATAATCCCTCCAATGACTGCACAACAGCATTCCCCGCTGATTATTGTGCACCAATATTGACTCAACCAAGAAGTGTAAAATCTTGACTGTTATATAACAAGAACACTCTTGTCCATGTAACAGTTCTTGGACGAAGACAAGAACGGTCTGTTCCGACATTATTCAGTGATGTAATTGGTTTGTTTTTGTATCAACGTGGTGGTAGGCCCTTAGAAAGCACAATCGATGGCGACTTAAAAATTCCTCAGATTTTTTTAATAATTGTTTGACAGTTGTACCATTACAAACAAAAAAAAAAATTCGTGAGAAGTTCTTCTGATTGTAGCACCTGATCAAGGTCAACCTACCACAGCTTTAATACAAGAACTGTGATAGGTCCTCAGTCTTACTGATGAGAAAAATTAATCGAAGCGGAACAACGGCTGCGAGAAAAAAAAATCGCCACGAGAACCGCGCTACTCGTGATATACAAACGCGCACGCGCGCGCGCGCGTGTGTGTGTGTGTGGTCGTCAAAGCTGTTTGTGAAATCGCCGTGGAAATCACCGTTGGCTTTGGTGTGGCGGGAATCACGACTACGTTAACTGTTAAAGGCACATAAATCGGAATTGTTGTTGGGGCAATATCAATATGAATCGGTTAGACTAGCAGTGCTGGTAAATAATCACGTCATGGTTGCATTTGCGAGTACGTGTCTATTCAGAACTTATCAGAAGGCACAAAACAGTTTCAATATAATTACCAAACTGTACTCAGTGGATATTGATTACCATGGCTGAGTCCGAGATCATGTCAGCGGAACTGAAAAACCCCCACCGGCAACTTCGTGCAGATACGCAACCGAGGTGTAGTGTATTTACAAGCAGTGAAAGTCGAGTAATTTCCTTTCATATATATGCCAAGAAACAAGCTGACCTTACATCTCAGATTATTACGGAAATACAAAGCCTCCATAGTTCCATTCCTGAAAAAGAAGTTCAAGAAGCGTATGGAATAAGCTCAAGCAGATTATGTCAGATATGAAATGCTCTCAAATAATGCCCTTCTGCAAAAACATCTGATATCTACATAGAAGATCTACAGCCTGTAATGGATAGTATCAAGTTAACGAAAAAGATCTACAGCCTATAACTGATAGTTTTAAGTCAATGAAAACATCTGCTATCAACTAAACCATCTACATCCCATAATTTATATTATTAAATCAATATAAACATTGATATTGACAAGAGACATGTACATCCCATAACTCATCACCTCCAGCTGATAGTGGTTATTCAGTGATCCGCAAAGAAAAATAGAATCGGTCGAAACAATAGCTGAGAGAGTCGAAAATATTGCTATAGTAATCCTCAAGCCGATTAATTTATCAATTAATTAATTAATTTATGTATTTGAAAAATAGCACATCTTTTGAGCCTCTTTGACGAAACTGTATTACGCATTTAAACGAAACAGTGATTTAATCTTTATTGTGACGTTTAAAACATTCAGTTAGTTAGGTGGTATAATGCCAGTATTAGATACGTTCATAAATCGTGTCTAAATACTACATGCATCAGTCTGCGGACTTTCCGCCATTTTATATATATATATATATATATATATATATATATATATATATATATATATATATATATATAACTTGTAAATCGGTTTCTTTGAGATTATAGGCACGCTGCCAATTGTAAGTTTTTACGCATTAGAATTCTTACAGTCAAGCTGAAGTGTGTAGTCAATTACGGCGGTTTGACTGCAATGCCAGATGTGCCACTAGTGTGCCAAACGACATAATAGAAGCCCCAGAGGCTATTCATACTTAGTCTGGCAAGCCCAGATGCTATTCATACTTAGTCTGACAAGCCCCAGATGCTATTCATACTTTGTCTGACAAGCCCCAGATGCTATTCATACTTAGTCTGACAAGCCCCAGAGGCTATTCATACTTAGTCTGACTTTCAGATTTCATGTACAACCATCTCAAGCTTCGACGTTTCCTCAATTATTAACAAAAATATTATTTTCCACCAGTGGAAGTCGAACCAGCAATTCTCTCATCGGCAAGTATAAAATGGTAACTATCTAGGCCAACGTGAAACTTAGGAAGTAAATAAATTTAAAAAAAAAAAAAACTATACTTGAGGAAAAGGAGGCTGATGGAAAATATGAGTGACCATCCTCGCTATAATAAGCTAGGTCATTTTGAATTACGATTTCATGGCTTATTACATATATGTATATACATTCAAATATGGTTCCGTGTAACGGTAAACATATATTGTCTTGGAATAATAATTTCTAGGTCTCTATGATCTTTGCTAGCACTTCTACCCGACAATAATTTGTGTGGTTTTCACACTGGCGAGTATGGAGTTGGCTAACTCTTGTATAAGGACAGGAAAGGAATAATTTCGTTTGAGATATTAGCACGCCAAAATTATACATTTCTTGAAGAAGCCTCTTTTTTCCTTTGAGAATTGAGTGACACGCGAAAAACAGAATATAATACATCCCTGTAGAAAAGCCAGTCAACGCTATAATAAGAAATAACAGAGATTTAACATTAAATCTGGGTGCAAATATTGATCGGTATGCAAGCACTGCTGCAGTAAAAACTGCACACATGTTTAAAGGCGCTGATGCAAATCATGTATGTCCTTGCTGCGCTCTTGTCATGCCCAAAGACTGACCACGCGAGCATTGATGAGAATCATATATGTACTTGAACCGCACTTGTCGTGGTCTTGGACTTTGTGGACTGGTACTGAGCAGTATAACTAAAGTGATTTTGCTGATTATTTACATAGGTTGAAGTCATCTACCCCACATAACTTTCCTCTTCCAGAAGCACCTGTGGGTAATGTTCATGCCTGGACATACGTGTATGTGTGTGATATGAGGACAACGTCACGTGGGGTAGAAGGCTTTGAATTTGATCAGTGAAAAAAAACAACAACAAAAAAAAAAACGTACAAAACCCGCTAGTATCAAACTACTGAGGAACTAAACAAAGTAATGGAGCCTTGTGCTTCGAACTATTTTATCATTCTTTACATACAGACATGTCCTCTGTGGTCTCATTGAGTAGTATGTGAATTTTCATCGGACCAAGATAGATTTCACAAAAATGATTCTGCATTAAAGATACAAATAAAAACTAACCGCAAAAAGTGTTCGTCAGATTTTAATTAAGGTATTCATTATAATTCCGTGTACAACTGATAGCTGCTACACTGAATCAACACTACTCCAACCCCTCATTGATAGTGTTAATTTCAGACAGTCAAAAGCTATTTTCAAATTTGTCCTCTGACAAGCCGACTAAAGCTCACTGTCACTATAATAAATTAGCATGCTCTCATTACTTCGTAATCATATTGATTTTGAGATATTTACATCAGTAGCAGACATACTGAAACACGTAAACCAAGCTGCGCGTTAATTTAAAGCCCAAGTTACGCATTTTTTAATGTCCTGTCCTAGTCTGTCAAAGGTAGTCACCAAACAAACCAATCCACTTTCAACCTTACTCAAAATAAAAGTAAACTGAATTTCTGGATTAGTTTTTCTATGAATTTCTAAACACAAGGTTCATGCCCTCCGCCTTAAAAATTGGGAAGGGGAGGGATACGAATATATCCAGTGAGACCTGATCTGGCTGACGGATGGATAAAATCCAACATAATATCCAAATTTTGAAAGTAAGCCGCCAGATAGCCGAAGCGCAAACTTTATGACGATGGTGTAGATTGCTGCTGTTCTCAGTTGGCACGCTCGATTCTTTCGAAATGTCATTGCCACCTCAAATTCAAGTCAGCCTATTTCTTGCAGAAACGCATGTTCTTGCTTTTAACCCATTTTCCAGAAGAGTGGGAAAATGTAACTTTAACAACATAAATGTTCTGCATTTCGCCAGCAACTCAAGCACTGTCAGAGTTAACTTCTCATCTTTCTGGGTCAAAATTTAACGCAAAAGAGTCGCTCTTCACCAGAAAAGATTGATGATGTTGAAACTAACACTTGACTGCATTTCAACGATCAAGGAAATATCTATAATCATAATTTTAATGTTGTTCTGAAATAGTTCTTGTGTTGCTGTTAGTGATACGTAATGTAGTCATCGTGACATCATTTAAGTTATTACGACGAAATAGCATTAAGAGGCATGGGGGTAGCTGAAAATGGTCATTATTTACATTCGAGGTTTTTTCTAGCATGCAATGGAAAGGCGTGAACGTTAAGATTTGTGTAAAAAGGCTGACCTCCAGGCCCCTATGTAGATGTATAACTATGGTACGGGTCAAGTCTAAAGTTGCCCTAGTATAATTGGAACATCTCTTTGGTTTTCTGAAAACTTCCACTGGTAAGATACCAAATTGCCGGGGTTCAAAAATTATGTACAAAATTCCACCGGTAAGATACCTAGTTGCTGATGTGGGATTCAAACATTATGTGCCGGATGTGGCATTATTTACGTCACTGGAGAGCAATGGGTTACCTCCCTTCAGTATGACAACAAATATCCACTTCACAAGGTTCCAATCCACAAGATGAAAGAAAAGATGAATACACTAAACTGTAAATTACATTAAATATTAATCATTGATCTAAAATTTGATACCAATATAGTTTAACCAAAGACTTTTCAATCCCGATTACTGAATGCTCTGTACCTTAAAGACCCAATGCCGCCGTTTTTCATAAATTTCATCATTTTTCCAAACTAAGGAAATAAGGAAATGATTTGTTAAAAGAGCTATCTGCCAGAAACCGTTTTTGAAAAGAAATAATCACGATGATAGGTTTAAACGACGTTCAAATATTAAGTTTAGAATTAAGAGGTACCACCCCGTAATTCAGTCAACGAAATCGTTCGTAATTCTCTTCTTATTCAGGAGTGCACCAAAAGAAGTGATGCGAAACATTCGACATTTTCCATCAGTGATTAATTAAATATCAACATTCACACGTGGCGCACAAATTGATTCGAGAGAAATTAAGAGTGGCAGATCCGCTTTATTTACTTTAAAGCGCGAATTGGGGCTGAAGAAATACCTAGCTGTTGAAGATTTCCTTATTAATTGGTATGCATATGACACACACTTCTAAACAACTAATGCACGTCTGTTATGCCTTTAAACAAAATACTCGTAAATTCTAGGTCGAATACTGCATCATATCAAACGCAAATTGATTATAACGTATCGCGTAAGGATCACCTACCATATCCGATATAGCTTGGTGATGACTTCGTATGTTTACAACAGTGACGTCGTCAAATCTTGTGTTCCATCTTTCGACTGAAATCGTATGACACTCGGAAATTGCCGATCAACATCGAATTAAATCGTACATAGGTGAAAATTGGTTTCTCACTTCGAGGAAGAAACGACGTGACTCATAATGTGATGAAAAGTCGATATTATCTGGTTTTAATGGAAGCCAATGATGTTTAGGCCAGTATCTTCAGATGATCTGGCATTTACGACATTTTTGCACGTAACAGTTGTATTGGGGCTTTAAATGTCCTAAAATTTCTGGACGAAAATTATGTCTAGCTGTGGACATTTACAATGGTCACCAGGTACTTTACTCGGTCATATAAACAGACTTCAAGTCTGTGATAACAAATAACAACCAAGTACGAAATGTTTTCAAAACACAGTTTTCATGTTGATATTACAGTGCGCGACATTCAATCCGGTTGGTACTGGATCATACCATCAGGTTAATCTCGTTCAAAAATGTCCACATACCTTAACAGATGTATTGTTTGGGGAATTTATATAATGTGTGTGTGTGATATGGATTTTAAACGTAGCTTTAACAATTTTTCAGTCATATCGCTACGATGTCTGCAGTGTGGCAGTTTGCACTGAGGCATCAAGCCGCAGACACGTAGCATGATGTCCCACCCAGTCATATTATCCTGACACCAGGCCGACCAGTCCTAACACTAACCTCTAAATGCTGAGCGCTAAGCAAGGCAGCTGTTAGTACCATCTTTTAATAAGTCTTTGGTGTGACTCGGCCGGGGTTTGAACCCGCGACCTCCCGCATCCGAGGCAGACACTCTAACCACTAGGTCACCGAAGCGGTGTATATAATGCAATTTGGATGTACGAATATCGTAATAAAGTGAATAATTGCTATTTAAAGGTAAGTGTAATCAAATTCTAAATAAATTAAACCCATTACTGAAATAGTCAGCATTGAACGCATACACGACCTGTGTGACTTGAACTTTAATAAAGGACGGTAATACCTAAAAGTCCAGTTACATTTACAAATAATGTTCAGAAAAATTTACTTGGATGGTGAAGCAAGGGACAGGGGATATGAATAAGATAGCCAAGCAATCTTAAGCTCCTATGCAATATTTTGGACTTATAAATGTCCGATAAAACAATCTAATCGCATATTACATAAAATCGCAAAAAAAAAAAAGACTTACATATAGAATGCTTTGTATTAATGACGTTGAAGATTAATACTGGGCAGACATAATTTATTTGCAAGCATATATATATATATATATATATATATATATATATATATATATATATATATATATATATATATATATATATATATATATATATATTCACTGTGAGTGATATGTTTTCAAAATATTCCATGGCAAGATAAGTAAAAACAGAAAAGGGAAATGACATAATACATCACGCCTTTACGGAAATATTTCAAGAGAGAAAATATGATAAAAGGTCAATGCAGGAAGTTAATTTTATAACGTAAAAGTAACAAATTACTGGACAAGAGCTTTTCTAGCATTTTTCCACTGACTCAGACAAAACCTCTGTAGTGGACAGATTTAATCAAACTCCTAAAAGACAGAATGAGAAAGTGTTTTACTGAACATGAAACCAGGAATATATAGATATATTAACAACCTTATTGGTTGATACAATAGATCATGTGCTCGATAAATAAACATGTCACGAATTGAAGTAAACATGGGCGAAAACCTGTCTAAATCACGGCTTAACTTAGTTACAAAAGATACCCATGGAAACGCACAAATATAAAAAAGGTGAGAAAGTCTGAATCTAAAAAAATATGTCTATTGTTACTAATGAATGCATTTCTCGTTTCGCGGAAGAGATTTTTAAAATTACATAAATAATCTTAGGGGTCCATGTAGTATAACAATTATAAGATTGAAAGTGAGAGAATAATGATCAAATATTTCATGAGAAGGAGTTATTGCAATATGACATGCAAGATGACGCCTTCAAGATTGAGAAGACTTTAAAAAGTAACAAGAGGAATAGCGAAAGTATGAACTGGTAAAATGGAAAGAATATGATTAATCTTTTAATAGTTGGACTCTGAAAGAAAATGTATCACTAAAACCATTGCAGTAGATACACTTTTTAAAAAAGTACACTGTATAAATGGAACAATTACCTGTTATGAATGTTATCAAATTATGTCTACTGATGAGGTGGAACGTCGAAATATTAAGTACATATGATGCAAAGATGGTGCAAATATAATGGATTATCAATGGCATTATAGTGGAGGAAATGTTAAAATCTGTGAATACATCGATAAACAAGAGTCCCTGAAGGGACTGGCGCTCTTCTTCTGGGCGAAAAGAATTTCATGGAATTCAAGACAAGACCATTTATTCCTTTTAATTGTCTTGAAAGCAAATCTAATCTGCTTCAGCGATAACAAGATTTTAAAATTAGCTGCTATGTTGGACATGTTTGATGTCAGCCTGGCACCGCTTTCATTTAGGAGAAAGTATACATCATTTGAAGTCTTTTGGTGAAAACCCCACGCCATAAATAAAATGGGGAGTAGTGATAACGAGATTTTCAAGACAGCCGTCGCTGCAGCCATACTGGATCTGATAATGGCATTGAGAAGCGTGTTGATAAACCCCATGTTGATACAGCCATCCATTTGGATGAAGTAGAGATAAAAATATTTTTGAGATAGCAACAATGATGGCCATATTGAGGGTTAGGCATGTTCATTTAGGACCCACTAAACACCATAATAACTCTTCTGATGAAAACCCCATGTCAAATTGACTTTCCAGTTAAGAGGGGTAGCGAAAACAAGATTTTCAAACACTCTGTTCCACAGTCGCTAAATAAGCGACTATGCTGTCTGGCGATTTACTATCCAATTTTGGATATTATCCCTACGCCAACCAACTCTGAGGTCACGTGCGTATGTTAAGAGCAACAAATTAGTTCCAAACACGTGGCCCCATTACTTTGTTAATTTTCATTATTTACGGAAGTCAGCCTAATACATACATCTCTTGGAAGTAATTTTAAACTTAGCAAAATTCTTTCAAAAAAGTGTGTTAATATGTTTTTGCAAACCATAAAATTGTCTATGTTTATTGGAACACTTCCACTGCCAAATCGTCATTGTCGAGATACGAAGTTTTGCGCGTTGTATAGATCTTTAATTTCGGAGGTAAGTAAATCTTCGCAATTCCATAGTGCCTAAACAGAAGTGATTGATTTAATAATAAAAAAAATACCGGAACTTGTGAAGCTTGGATTTTCAAGATGACCACACAATGGACGTCAGAGCAGCACCATGTTACCTTAGGGTCGACAAAGCAGCATAAGAAGTCATTTAGTGTAAACTGCTGATATTACAATTCATTTATGAGAAGTGGTGAAAACAAGATTTTCAAGCTAACCACTGGGGCAGTCAATAGACATCAGATCGGCACCAGTTTCATTTAGGACAAATCATACATCATAAAGAGTCTTATGGTGAAAATACTATATCAATATGACTTTACATTCAGGGGAATAGTGATAACAAGATTTGCAAGATCGACGGTGCAACGGCCATATTGAACATCAGATTGGCGCCATTTTTATATAGGACCAACTAGACATCATGATTTGTTTTAGCGAATAAAAAATAATTTTGATAAGACCAACCATCCTGGGAGAGTAGCGATAAGAATAACAAGATTTTCAAGATGGCTTTTGAGGCATCCATATTGGATATCAGATCGGGATCAGTTATAATTTAATAACAACTAGACATCATAAGAAGTCTTTTGACGAAAACCCCATGTCAATCTGAGTAGCGATAACAAGATTTTCAAATGGCTGATGTGGTTGCCATAAAGGACAAAAGGTCGATATCATTTTAATTTACGACCAAACTAGACGTCATAAAAATACTTTTAATGAAAACCCCATGTTGATATGACCATCCATTCAGCAGAAGTTGCGATAACAAGGTAGGCCGTCCGAGCTGCACCATTTTCATTGTGGACCAACTAGACCATTCGATGAATGTGTGTGCACAGTTTCATGACAAGCAGTTTAAAAGGAGCAGCGATAACAATTTGTGCTAACTGATGGACGGACGACGGACAAAATACCATCCCATAAGCCCATCTTGTCTTTGACAAATAGAGCTAAAATTGCTTGTGAATGCGCAAAAGAATAGCAAGAGACTCAAAGTTCAGTCATAAAAAGTAGAATGAAAAATAGTTTTAAACTGGAAAATAATCACCATAAACTGGTTAGAAAAACAAAAAAAAAAATCCACTGAAAATTTAATTCAGGAAAATAGTATCATAATTAATGGGACAAACTTTGCTTGATACAAAAATAGAGAAATCTTAAAGGAAATTATTCGTTCTAATGCGGCTTGCAACTAAAAGTGAAATAAAACGAATTGTGAATGAAACAATGACATAGAAAATGTATAACTTGAGAAGGAAATGTCCATAGATAGTTTAAAGAACAAGAAGAAAGAGAATATATAAGTGCTACTAATACTGTAGATCAGAAGAAAATATAAGTAGCAACGAAAAGATGCCTTCATTGGAATGAAGACTTTATTTATTAAAAAAATCCCCCATAATGATATTGTTAAAGTGAATCCAGCCAACAAAACTTAATTAAATATAATACACGGTGATGAAAATAAAGAACACAAATTGCTGGTCATTGAACAGATACCGAAAATAGAGTAAATATTTGTAACGGATGCTTCAAAAGAGACGGAAAACAGGTTGTATGATTATTTGACTTAAATGACCGTAGAAATACGAAAAATGATAATTTTCATGCCACAGTGAGAAGGAAATAATGAACAGCCGGTTCTTCCTGACAGCCAATGACTAATTTCGCTACAGGTAAAGTTTGCACGTGCGATTTGAGCGATGATAATTGCTCTTTGTCACATTTTTTGCATTGCTAAAACTAAAAATAGATGTGTATAGCTACATGCTCTGAATGACTAAATGAATGACTCAATAAATGAATCTATGACTGCAGATGAAGACAACACAGATGAAACGACTTTACGACTGTTACATTACAAAACAACGTACAAGTGCAACCATTCTTTAAAAGCACAAAAAGCGTTGTGAAAGAAAAAAAATTCATTCAACGACAAGACAGAAATTATGTCTCTGAAAAGTAGAAATTAAGTTAAGCAAGACCTCAAACGACAGTCGATATGGAATAAAACTCTCTCTCTCTCTCTCTCTCTCTCTCTCTCTCTCTCTCTCTCTCTCTCTCTCTCTCTCCTGCTGCAGGATATGTCTCGGCATTTAAGACCAATGATATGAAAATGAATAAATGATGATATGAAAGACATAACGATAATTTCTGACCAGTAAATGGATTACACCATTTGCTGAAATAATAATGAATTTACAGGCGGAAGATAACTATAACAGCTAACACTCACTTGAAAGGTTGACGTCTTTGCCTTATAGGCCGATCGATTGATACGTTCACGTTTGACGTCGCGTCAGTTGGATTTGAGCCGTCCCGACTGCTCAACGAACGGGAACAGCTGATTGTTTCGAAAGCCGAATATATTGTTTTGAAATGGAAATTAGTTGCCATCTTCAAGTTACCTGGCCTTTGATGATTTTGGCCGTCGCCAGCACAAAAAGATACGGCAGATGTACACAAAAAAAAATAAAAATTAGGCAGATTACGCGAATTTTCTACGATGACTAAAATGCACTAACCTCATAATAAAATTGTATATAATTACATAGTCTATTTTACTAGCTTGAGGGTCTATATTAGGACGCACAAGTATGGGATTTGCGCTAAATTCTAACAACACTGAGCCAAAAATTTAACAGAATACATCAAAATAGCACCTTATGTTTGCAAACCTTATATTAATGTCTTCATTAATCTATCCTATCTTCAGAAGATAACACCCTTATCCCTTACGTAAGGGTAAATACCCCCCCCCCATTTTCATTTCTAGAATAGACCATGTATTTGCATCAACTTGAGCATAATCAACGATTACACAGCTCACCCCTATTTTCATTAGTCTTCATGGAGCTGCTGTAGCTAAGTTAGTAGAGCACAAGACTTGTAATCCAAGGTTTGCATGACCGATACCCGCCCTGCCCAGCCCGGGTTGGCCGTCACGGTTTGTCCTTGGGAAATATATTTAGCATCCATTTCCTAGGCATGAGATAGTCAATAACATGCTAAAAGGGCAGTTAAAACCAACTACAACCCACCCCCACCCCCCCAAACACATTCACTAGTCTCTAGCCAGTGTAAACATTATCATGCAGAAACTAACTTCAGTCTAACTTGATCTTGGCTACTTTTCCAACCAAACAAGTTTTTGCAAGCTTTATCATCTTGAAACTTGAAATTTAACTTTTAATTGGTACTATATCACCAATATTGTGCTGATATACTGTGAAACACCTACTTACATGCACACCCATGTACCTACCTATCTACCTACTTGACAAAGGTAGAGTGAAAAGCAATGTTTGGCATACTTAGTTACCAAATTCTCCATCGGGATCAAAAATATATATTTCCGAGTTTATTCTAAAAATAGTTGGAATGGTTTGTAAGAATTAATTGTTTAGACTCAGTGCATGCCTAATTTTATTCCCTTGAAAATGACATTGCCTGTGTTGCTCAAAAATATATTTCTAATAGCTTGAAACACACGCACTGCATAATTACTACAATAATTTTGCCTAATATGACTTTCTGTAAATTTTAACCAATCACAATGAGCAAACAGTATTTTAACCAATCAAAATGAGCAAACTGCAATTTGACCAATCAAAATGAGCAAACCGCATTTGAAACAATCACAATGAGCTAACAGCATGTAAAGGCATCCACTATCGAATCATGCTCTCCAGTCTATGTCCACGAGAAGTGAGACGAATATTGGAAGAAACTGTAAACATCTTAATGAGCATGATGTCCTATACTCTTACTGTGAACAAATGAAATGTGGTATAGTCACAACATTAAAAAAAGTCTGGATTTCTTTTATATTTAACTCAGAATCATGTCAAACATTTTCATGAATATGTATTTGGAAAATTAGGGGGTCCATATAATTAGGTTAATGAGGGTAAATCAATTTGGAAGTGGTTCAAGACAAAATCATATCAGGTTATTGTTTTTAATTTTATTTAAGGTCCAAAATACCAAATATAAATATAAAGTAATGTGTGACTAATATTATTATTATTATTACATGAAGTGACATAAAATAATTGAAATACCTGACAACATCAATCCAACAAATATTTCAGTGACTATAATATAGCAATACCTTTTAAAGGTCTTAAGGGTTTTGTTGGGCAATGACGTTACTGGAGTGCATCAGAAACACAAAAACATTACCTACCTGGTTTTTTAGCACAGCACTGCAAATTCATTCCTAAAGTTATATATAAAATATATAATTATTATATATAAAATATTTTCAATACTTTAGTTTTCTGATTTTATTTTGTTCATATATTTTTATCGTACATATGTTCTTCAGCTTTAAATTACAGATTATTATAGTTAATCCTTAATGTGTATTATTTTACCAATTTATGACATTCTATTCAAATTCATGAAATCTTTATTCTAAAATCAATTCATTAAATGTTTCAACGTGTTTTCAAAATGGGGGAGAGGAACTCTTCACAACTCAAACCTGTGATTTTTAATTTTTTTCATCACATGTTATTTCCCTTGCTTTAATATGCAAACAGCTTATTTGGCCTCATTAATAGATGCAAGATCATTTCATTAATATGTGTGGATCTTGCTCAAACTCTAGCCTTCCTAGATCGTAATGATATAAGCATATATTCCAGATTAGATCAAAACTGAATTAGAAATTAAGCCTTCAGATAGGTAACAGATTCAGCCAGTCAGATATATTTTCACATCATTTGTATGTATGGATCTTGGCTAAAGCAATGGATGGGTCATAGTGACCTACATTTGTGATGAGAGCATAGTACTCATCAAGATGCATCTCCTCACCAAGTTTTATCATTCTAGGTATAGCAGTATTTATACAGTGCAAAAAAAGTCCCAAGTTAAATGCAAACACTAAATCAAGACTGTATGACTAATGTACATCTATGCACAAAGCTTATTTTACACATGCTGACACCAACGCCAGGGATAGTAAAGTAGCTTTACATAGGTTGCTGATTCTTTCTGGAGTATTTTCAGTTCTTCCCCCACAATCTATACTGGCCGCCATGTATAGCCTAACATGTGTTGAAAAATGTCATTTGGCCCACACAAAAAAACAACTATAGCTTACCTGGGACAGGTGGCTACTTCATAGAAGTAAGATAGTAAGCATATATGAGGATCATTAATGTGACATTTATTCTACAGTACTGACCCAAGACAGTGACCTTGAACATAAGACCCCTAATGTGGTTTGCAAGACACCTTCTAATGTATAAGTTTACCAACCTGTATCCTTTAACTGAAATGAAAGAAAGAAAAGTGTGATGGAATACTTAATTTATTGGCATATGACTATGACCTTAAAGATACCATAGGACCCCAAATGTGGTCAAATGTTAAAATGATGATGCTTAAGTATACCAAAGTGTCATTCCTTAATCTGAGTTACAAAGTGAATGGTGCAGTACAACGGAAGGTCTATAGTACACACAGAAATGTGAATATCATGTTCTTCATTTCTCTTGAAAAGTCAAGATATTGGATATTCATCTATGTTATTTCTTTCCTAATCATTATTTGTTGTTAGTGAGACACAGGCTGGAATATACATTATATAGACAGAAACTTCCATAAACAACATCTTATTCATTCAATCTGAACTCAGCTGAATTTATCACTTTTAAACTAAGTCTGCTAACAAAGAAACAACATTAATTTCTGCAACATCAGACCCCTATACTATTTGAAAAGGATGCTCAATGTGTTCTTCGATTTTGAGTACTAGTGTATGTCACAGAAATCCTACATTGGTAATCCAAGACATGCATGGACATGTAAAACATATGTATGATCTAACAAGAAGTTTTAGATGCTCATGTAGTACTGTATGTGTTTTGCAACACTAGATATCTGAATGACTAGGATACAACACTGAGACTGGTACTCATACTGTTCACAAACATTTTGCAATCAAGCAATAATCTTAATTATCAGACTGGGCTACAATATATTTAATAGTTTGATGTCTTTCTTGAACCATTTCACAAAACACTGGATGTTGAATGCATTATGGTTTACATATTTTGTATGCAACATTTTCTCTTCTGTGAGGTACATGTAAAAAAATATGCTGCTTATCTGGGACCTGGTAATTTTTACCATGATATCTACTTGCTTTGTTTGCATTACAGACTGCATACTCTTTAAATGTTTTCATAGATGACATAATAAACAATTTAATACCGCATCTTTTCTTGAATGTCCTTATTCTAAATAAATGGTATGACAGGTGACACTATTTAGATTCAGGACCAGCAAGTGCAGAAAGTTAAAATCTGATCGAAATAAACATCAAACTTATCAATAAGTTAATCTGACAAGCATTGATATGAGGTCTTGTCCTTTTATACTGCTAAAATGAAAAACTTCAGTCAGAACATATCTGCCAACTTTTAAGTACAAATGGCAGTGCAATCAAGTGGAGGGGCAATTCCAAAGGTCACAGAACATAAAGTCCTAGCAATGCCTGTCAAATCTTCATCAGAAATCTAGATTTTAATCAGATTCTTGAAGACATAAAATGAACTGACCTTGATTTTCAAATCTATCTTAGCAAAATGACATTGGGTTGACAGTGGTCTGTGAGTCGCAATATGTGTTTCTTCTTGCTACAAAAATCTAGATTTTTTTTTCTTTGTCCTGACTGTATCTTGAAATAAGAAGAAAGCAGTTGTTACATTGGTAACACAAATTTTCGCATAGGTGCAGTTTGTGAGATAACAGTGCAGAATTACAATGAATAAAAAACATGGAAAATGTAGTGGGGGTAAACTAATTTTAATCATGCAATATTTACTGGCTGCTATGGCATTTCTTTCCTTTCCCAGGATGCCAAGTATCCAATTCAAGCTAAATATTTCATCCTCTAATTACAAATAACATGATCCCATTTTGATCTTTTAGTCTTAGCCAACATACAGGATAGGTTCTTTCTTTTACTTGGACAGAGACAATATGACATCTGAACAGGGTTGAAGAGAATCACTACACAGTATCAGATACATAATACAAAACTGAAATTAGCTTTACTGCCACCCCCACCCCCATAAAAAGCCCCAAACATTATAGCACTGATGCAATACCTGCTACTATTGACTTGCTGAATTTACAAGTTAGGAGTGAGGCTGATGGCCTCAGACAAACCACTGGTGTAATACAATACAATGCATTGACCCTAATGTCAGGTCAGTGTACTACTGTAAACTGGTGGATGGCATGGCCACATGTAGTGTCTCACTTGGACTTCATCAAAGTAAGGACATGCTGCCACTCTGTCAAAATAAAGGCAAGCTACCACTCTCTTCCAAGACTGTTAAGAACAGTGGTCCATGGCCCTGAATAAAGGCCCACTGAAACTATGTAAGAAGAACACTCACTATGTGACCAACCATTTGAAGGTCAGCCTTGAGAGACACATAAGCAGCCCCAGTTGAAAACTCCATCCCAACTGTCTTTTGCTAGACAGGGTAATCAGTGAGATTAAAGAAAGAGGAGGGTTCCCTGTCTTTCATGTCTGCTATACCTTGCAACCATTGCAAGGACAGCCATAACATTATGGAGAGAAAGAAGGCTCACTACCAGGTAAAGAAAATCCTCAAATCCCATAGAGATTAAATGGAAACATAGGGAAAGGGGTTTCCAATCCAATTCTCTTCCACAAATTGTTGAGAAAAACTCATTTCCCTATTACATCACCATTGGGATTGGATATAGCTATGGGAGAGGAGGATTATCAACCTAATCCCCATCCCCAGACCAAAGATTAAAGCCCAGTGTCCAGTTTCTCAAATGGCACAGCATGATCACCAGTAACCAGAACTTTGTGCTAGGTCACCAGTAATTGATCAGTAACCAGCACCAGGTACCCAGTGTCCAGTGACTGATGAAGTGGTCTAGACCCCTCCTGGGAATGGAGAGAAGCACTACTTGCTGTGCAAGGTGCAAAAACCCTTCAAATTAGCAAATGGAACACAACAACATTCAAATAATGCAAGGATTGGGGAGATAAAAAAAATCAATTGACACATAAAAGGTATGTGATTGGCCAATGAGATGATTAGCAATGACAACAAAGATGAATTTTAATGAACAACCTGGCCCTTGTGCAGTTTTATATAAAAGATGTATCGAGTGTTGGCAATGACTAAGGAATCAGACTGAAATCACATTTTTTAAAATTCTGGACCTCCAGTTACTAATTGAGGGGAGGGAATATTTAGCTTGGACTTGGGTTTAGGCACCTCTGAAAAGGAAAGCAATGTAATAGTGGCAAGTATTGTATTACTGATATTAGAATGATTTTAAAAAAGTTCTATTTGGTTAGAAGAACATAGTACATTTGTATTATTCTGATGTTATGTATATTAAATTTATATTTTGTGCTTGACCTTTGTCCATGATCCAAGGCATTCTATTGCATCTTAGGTCATCTGAATGTATATAAAAAACACTAGGTAGACACTTATTGATTCCTGTTTCATATCAGTAGATAGGAATCTATGATCTGAGCTTTAAATTGTGTTTAGATATAATTTGAGAGGAATTATTTATTAAAATTATTCTTTGGGAATTACAAAGTGCTCTTTGACTTTTTGGTCTAAAACACTAATTGGGATTAGAGGGGACTCATTCAAAGATATTCTGGATTGTATCATTGTGACACATAATGACATTCAACATTATTGGAATTCATTCAGAATATTCTATGCTTTTGGAGTTGCCAAAAAACATTTAGGATTTGTGGGAATTTAATTCACAATTCTGCGTCTTTAGAATTTTCACTTTGTATTCTAAGAAATCAAATTACTTGTTAATTTTACTAAACTTGTTGGTTTTGCTTCTTTTTGTTACATAGATTAAGACCACAGAGTCATAACAGTGACTGCTGAAATGTGGATCTGCATGATAGAAAATACAGTATTGCTAATTTCTATGATATAAGATGAAAACAGCTGCAATTTTCTTTAACAAACAGGGTAACATTTTCAACAGCTTTGATGATGCTTGATATATTCCCAGCTGACTTATTTACCTTGAACATTACCGAGAAAACTTCACTAGCTGTTTTTTTTTATAACAAATGCATGGTAAGTTTCAAATACATTTGATGTATATAACTATATTAACATACTTTTGAAATTTGTTTACCAAACCTTCAACCAGACAAATACATAAGTCATTAAATGGAAGAAAATGGATTCTATTAATATCCCACACTGAAAGTTGTTCACAAAAGTTGTCATATTCCAAATTGTTTCCAGATTGGAATACTGTCAACAACATTCTGAAAAAAACTCAGTACTTGATTCATTTTGATTGAAACAAGAACTTAAATTCTGTGTTTGTAAAATATGTACCCCTGTGCTTCTCTGATTGGGGTTCCAACCCAAAAGTTTGGGCCTCTGAGGTTGGGCCTTATAGGGAGGAACTGTCCTAGAAGAAATGTCAGTTGGTGATGTACATTTATCTTTTCATGCACAAATAAGAAAGTGTATGATAATTGGGTGAAAATCTTGACAATGTTCAAGTGATGACCCTGGAAACAAGTTCTTTAAATGGTAAGGACGGATCCTTGATCAATATTATTTGTATATATAAGTTTTGTCTTTTGATGCCTAGTACGTTTACATCAATTTAGGACCATAACTGACACATTATGTGAGTGTCCCATGTCTAATACTCCTCTATGTAAATAACTGAAACTTTTGTGCAGAAACGATTTTTATTCTTTCGTCACAGTGACCTTGACCCTTTGACTGCCAAATCGATAGGCTTCTTCTTTACCCCACGTGAATATTAATATCATCGTGGCTTCTCCATTTTTGCACAAATAGTTTAGATATTCTAGCATTTTCATAAGGGAGAGATTTTAAATTTTTAAGTGGAGCAGTTTGTACATGAGAGCAAAATCTATTAACTGAGTATGTATCTTTTTATAGCTGTCAAAGGCACAGTGATCATATGTATCGTGTGCATCAGAATTGCGTGCAACAGAGACATAACCACTGAATACTGCAAACTTCACATCCCCCAATGTACAGCCATCTCAGATGCAGTTGGTAAAATGCTTTTGATAACTAGAAAATTAATGATAGTATCTCAAGGTTCTCTAGGAAAATGTCACTTAGGAATTGCTTGATTATGGTGGCTGATCTACATGCCAAGCACTTTCATGATCTGTTTGAGCTTTGTTAATCCTAATTTTACCAGTTCCATTATGCTCATGGCAATCAACTGTGCAATTTTCACCTGCTAGCTTGATTTTCAAGGAGAAGAGGATTCATTAAATTTTGGGGAGTTCCCATACTCACATGTCCTGGAGAAATACTGGTTTCTGTGTTAAGACCCAGGTGCAGAAAATTCCTGCAGGTAGAATGGACCTAGGGTCAATATGAGTTGCATACATACATGTACATTTTTATACCCATTTGGAGTATGCATGGTTATAGTGGTGGGTGTCAATATTTCTATGATTTCTAAACCATAAGCTCAGTGGGCTGTGGCATGAACCCTGGGTTCAATTCCAACACTTGGGTTATTGACCTGACAATCAACTCAGGAATTATTCAAATTTAAACAAGAGTCTTTGGAAGGGACTGATGCTCCAATTGCTGCAAAAAATTTCCAAGAATCCAGGAAAATTCCCTTTCTTTATTTAAGTATTGAATATAGCAGCCATCTCTGATATTCTGGACAAATTTGGCAACAAAGCTAGTTTTTTGTATGTTAGTTCATAATTTCACAACATTATGTGCAGAAAAAATCTTTACCTTTGACACTGAAAATGATATCACACATACTTGAACGAGATGATAAAACTAGTCTCAAACAATGTCAAGATATTAACACATGCTCTGTCTGCTCCACTCTGTAAAAAAATTTTATTTAAAGTCATAGCTTTCATTACATAATAAGAAACATTGGCTCTTTGGAGCTATTCATAAGACTATAAACAATATATATCAATTTATTTCAACAATCAGTCATTTTTAATGCTTAAATTGTTGTATGAAAATGTTAAAATACACATGCAAAAATGACTGGCCAATGCATGCTTAAGCTCTCATCCCACCACCACCACCAATTTATAATCACTGATTAAAAATACAATCCACAGAAGTCAATTTACATTAAAATGATGTACAGTGTTTACGATAGTGTGGCTTAGTTAAAGGTAAGTAACATGACTTCAAAAAATAAATGGTGGCATCGCTGAACTTGTTCTTCAGATATATCCACCAAATGGGTTAAATGATAAAAGTTCATTCTAATGATTATCACAACCAATAAAATACTGCAAAAACTGTTTTAATGAAAACCCCACATCAAGAACACCATTTATTAGAAAATAGTAATAACAAGTTTTTCAGGATGGTTCTGGTACCATATTGGAAGTCAGATCAGCACAATATTTGATAGATGCATATTGCTATATTGTTTTAGTGAAAACCCAATGTCAATATCACCATACATTCAGACAAACTGGCCAACAAAAGGATTTTAAGGATTACAATCAAAGCAGTCATTCCAGATGTTGTATCAGAATCATTTTTAATACTTGAATTACTATACACTGCAAGAAAGCTGTATTTATTTATTTATTTTTTTAATGTAGGTATGGCCATCAATTCAGGAGATGTAGCTTCTACAAGCTTTGTCAAGTTTTGTTAAGTCACGTCAGCATTGTTTTATCTTAGAACCTAATTACTTAATGTGAGAAATGTTTGAGTGAAAACCACATGAATATGACCACCCCTTACGTGGACTAATGTAACATCATCATCACCATGGTGAAATAGTAACAGGTGAATTAATGTTAACATAGCCTTATATAATCCAACAACCTGAATTTGCACATGAAGAAGCAGCACTTCTGCAACCAGCAGGGTCAAAGGGCATGGCATAAAAATCAAAATGCTTTAAATGTACATCAAAATTACATTTTATTGAAAGGTGCAAAAACATCATTTAAAAAACAGGTGTGAAAGTTAAAAAATTTGGAAGCTAAAAAATTACCAGAAATAAGAAAACTAGTGAATATGAGGACTGATGAATTGGGTTATATAGAAGTTATATTAAAGAAAATAATTCAATGCTTACTGTGAGTAATAGGCCCTCATCCTGAACTGAAAGAAGAGATAACACATGTAAATGAAATATTAAGAAAGGATGGACAAAATTCAAATATCTAAATTCTACTGGAATGTTGAAGAAGAAACACTTGTTAAACCATCAGTGCAACCATATCTACCTTTAACCATACCTTCAAAGGAAAGATTTTATAAAACCTACAGTACAACAGAAACTGGAGAGTCAAAACTTCTGAAAGAAATTTTACATAGTGAACTTGCAGAAGCAGTTAAAATAGGAAATAAGGATCTAAAAATACAAGACATAAACTTGGAAGATACTGTAATTGATTTACTAAAAAGAATCAACAACAAAAGATAAGGAAGTGAAAGAAAATGATGAATGGAGAAACTGAATAAGACAACAAAAATTAAAGGTTCAGGTATAAAATATAACAGTTCATCTGATGAATCTGTCACATGATTGGAATTAATTTGTGCTTCTATTCATGCTGGTAACAACAGTGAGCAATTAAAAAATGAAGACATTAGTATTATTTATGAATTACTTGGATTACAACAAATAAATGAAATTTAACATAACAAAAACTGCAAAAAATATTTTACAATATATAAATAATGGAATGGAAAATAATTTTATTCACAAGTTGTGAGTAGAAAAAATAATGGATATCTGCCAAATAACTCTGTCATACATATGACAGACCTTTAGTTCTTGAAGAAATTAAAAGTTCCATTTTGGTTTAGATTCCACACAAACTATGACATACTTTTGGTATAATATTAATAAGGAAGATTCTAAAATATAGTAAAGATTATGAGTAAACTTAAAAAATTATAGAGGTTTATAGCGAGAGTATTCATATTCTGACATAAATGAATACATTAGATTTTTGTTCACATGTTAATTAAATAATTAAAAGACAAATGCCATCTCAAATAACTGATGAATTGGATCTAGCAAGTTACATGACCTGTGTTAAATTACAAGAAAATTGTCAATAAGAGATCTAACAATAAGTAATTTAAATATGGTATTTGGTTTTGAGAAAAAAAATTACAAACAAAAACTGAATAGTATAAAAATGTTTAAATATTACTAATTCACTAGAAACAATTTACATTCATTGTGATTTAATTTATGATATTATTGCTGGTTGTAATTATTCTGATACTATTCATGTCCTTTCAAAATTTGATTTCACCAGGAATAATCCTTGTAAATATGAGACATTAGAGTCAGTTATTGGAAAGTAAACATAATTATTATTAATAATATAATAAGAATTTGTGTTGCTAATATTGGAATGATATATCTTAATGGAGTTGATACCATATTTGCATTCGTTCGAAGAGAGATAATGTAGTATTTTATAAAGGACCATGAGAAAAGTTTAAAATCCATGTTTATATACTTACATTAATGACATAACAGGTCAAGAAGGAGCTGAAATATAGGATGTTAATAATTATAGAGTCAAAAGTTATTAACCTGCTGCCACAAAAATAGCATTCACTGCTTAAGAAATTGGTGATAAAAATATATAAAAATAAAAAACCAAAGGAAATGCAATATACTGAATTAAAGCTAGAAAAAACAGGTAATACCAATGAAAACAATAGCAAAATAGAACCAATACAAGAAAAAAAAATAATTAAAATTAATAAAAAAAAGTAATTTGTGATTAAAAGCTTATGAGTACAAAATTCTTCAATAAAAATAAAGTGAGCAAAAAGTAATGAATTGATAATTTAATAAGTTGATTTTATCTGAGTATAATTATATACATGTTTAGAACTCAACAATATTGCTCAAAATATAAATATATTCAAATTCAACTCCACACATCTATTGTCTTACCTGGCAATATTTCAAGCCCCCAAAAAATTAATAAATTTACAAAACAATGATATTTTTTTAAACTTATGGCAACATAACATCCTGAAGAAAATTGCTGATGGTGTTGAGATGAACCTCTCACTTATTATTAGATAAAAATCTTTAATAATCAAATTCTGAAAAAATTGTGAATGATTCTAATAATCTCCTGAGAGCTACAGATTTAAAGTCACTTCAATTAATTATCACTGAGGATTAATGAAGATAGTGGGATATTACAATTACATGTAACTCCAGCTGTGAAAGGTAGAGGTACTGATGCTGCTCTGTAATTTTCAGCTCCACCTGCAAAGAAAAACAAAGCTGATTTCAGACTTGTGCTAAACAAAAATGGTCCTGGGGATTCTGCAATTAATATTACATTGTAATGGTATTAGGAATGTGGTTAATGCTTAGATGATTACATATAATTGGTTTTACATCAGAATTATGCTTCATGAATCTGGCACAATCTAACAAAAACAATAATCATTCAGGTGCTAAAACTAGAAGCATGCTTTTATTTATTTTCAGAGAAGGTATATTAAAAGCTGCTGATAAAAGTAATCATATTTATGATACATTTAATATTGAAATATGCCACTTATCATCTGGTGGACTTGAGGTTGGGAATGGTGTACATTACCCTGAAATACAACAATTGCATGATGAGTTGCCCTATATGTACAGAAATGTTAAAATTTTATTTGAAAAAAATTGGTATCCTGCAACTGATGCTTTACTCACTTATATAAAATTCCTTCAATTTTGGGGCATTTTGTGCATTAATATCACAGATACACCAGAAGTCACAAATGACCCAATATGATTATTGTTTCAATCCAAATTTGGTGGGAGTATCACACACTGAAGATGCAGTTACTGAAAAGAGTCAGAGATGAAGTTATATTAGTAAGATTTAATATAATTTAATTATATATCAGAACAAATTATGTACATTTTTAGTTTAAATTTAACAGATCATTAAAAAAAATCAATTTAATACACGAAGAAAAAATAAAAGGCTGCCATAATATTAAACCACATAAATTAAATGGTAATGACAAAGTTAATTTAACAAAAAGACACAAAAAAACCAAAATAAAATAATCAAGTTGATGATTTAAGATTTAGCAATGCACAATTAAACCATCAGATGTGTGGTTTCGTGTGTGAGTTATTTGAATTAGCTAACACATTTAGTCCAGATTATTAAAATTTGCTTCAGTGGCACTAATGAGCAGGGCCCTTAGTGCTGTTAGATAAATGGAAAACCAAAAATAATATTGCACTTCCTTATGAACAAAATTCAAGGGGTATTATATAAACCTTGTAAATATTTTACAAAAATGACAAAGAACAAGTTTATTAAATGCACGAAACAATCAAGCAAGTGCCTTTTTCAAAATAACAGTTAAACAAAAAAAGCAGGAGTTTTGCCTCTTTTGGCTAGTTAGAGTAAACCTCTTCACTGTAGTTTGCTTTGAAAAGACAGTTTATAGCAGAAAAGATTTACAAATAGAAATCGTTATAGGTCCATGCATGAAGTAATCCCATCTGTTGAAACTTAATTTGCCAATGAATTGCAAATTGAAAGATATGGGAATGGTTTAAGAGTTTATAACGTATGCAAAAGTGTAATACATAGTCTTTCAAATACAGGAAAAATGGATTAATCAATTACAAATAAACAAATAACAGATGTATTTAGCAGAAATAATCTGCCAAATAACATAAGAGTGTGCAATTCTTAATCTTGATTCTGGTACTGGTCCTGGTCATCATTTGCTTTCTTTTTTTAAATAATGAGATCATGTACTTAGATCTGTATGGTTTATCACCACTTGATGAGATAAACTCTTTAATAAATATAATTTGAGGTATAATTACATATTATGAACTGTTGAAAGTGTCCTATGTGGTTATTATTATGATTTTAAATATGTTACAAAAAATGGAAACAGTGATCATGATACATGTATCTTTTTAACTAAAATCTAAAATTTCAATTATAATGAAAATCTTTTTTAAAAATATGTGAAAATGATCTAATTAATATCATAAATAGCTGATAAGAAAACTAAAAGAAATTTACTCCATATTCTATGTAGTTCACCCAGTGGTAAAGTTCCTTTGGTTGGAAATTTCCCATCTATTACTAACATAACAAAAATATCAGATTTAATTGCTCACATTTATGATTCTCAAGCAAATTATATGTTGGTGATAATTTCAGTTAGTATAATATCAAAACTGATAAGTTTAAGGGAGCTATGAATGAGAAGCAAAGTTTTATTTATTTTGACAAAACTAGAAAATGAATTTTAAAATTCACAGGCGAAATTATCTAACTAAATGGGTATGAGTATGTTTAATACCACAACAAGAGGTCAGTGACATAACCATTTGATTTAGTATATCCAATTATGCCACTAGATCTCAATTACCTGATCCAGAAATAAATTTAACAAATCTAATCAAATTAGCCAGTATATGTTTAGAAAAAAATACTACTGTTACAATGATGCAGTTGCAAAAATATATACAGATAATGATTTATCCTTTATAATGGTGCAAATGTTAATACAGATACACATTTTAATGGTCTTAAATTCACCTGTGAAAAAGTGGTATTACTTTGAAGGTGATATTATTTTAAAAATTAGTTCAAATGGTTCTTTAAATTTGGACTGTAATCATATTAAAGCAAGAAAAACATTTACACTAAAATTAGTTAATAATCAAAATATTATAAACTATCATAATAAAAAAATCATATTACTATGATCAGATGTTTATTAACAAGAACAAATGGTGATAGTATTGGTAGATATGGAACTGGTAAGGAGGATGTAACCAGATTTAACCAAGATATCAACATTAATGATAATTCTATTAAAAAAGGTTATACAGCCTATTGATTCTAAAGACTCTGATACTAAACTTTATGTTTGTCTGGGTGATGTTAAATGTCATCAAGATAATCAGGCTCCTTATGTAACAACAAATGCTGACACATTTGCAAGAATAGTAAATATGAGTAATAATTGTATCAAAACTATTAAAAAGAATCTGATGGTGGAGTCTGTGCTAACAATAGATAAGTTCATAGAAAATTTGACTCAAATAATCAACTTGATCAGATAAATGATAAAGAATGAATTGAAAATCTGTAAAGATAAACATAAATAAGTAATCATGAATACAAATTTTAATTAACTAATAACAATGATATAAAGATTAGATTTCATAAATATATCTTGATCTGAAAAGGAAAGTTAATACTTACAAAGGGTGAAATTGCTGTAATTGAAACATCTGCTAACATTTTTGTTCCTAAAAAATAATCAAATATTATGATGTTTTACATCGGCTATAAGGAGTACTGTTGTATATTATGAAATATTTACAAAAATCAGATTATATAATCCTAGTGGATGCTGATAGTATTATTATAAATGTGGTTACCATTCAACTAGAACAGAAAAGCTTGCTTAGTTTAAAAATAAAACTTGGAAAACTTGTTGATGTAAACTCACAAACTAAGACAAAATAACTGATAGCAAGACAGAACTTGATGCTGTTCAAATTTTTGTTTAACTGATCTCATACAATAAAATTATGATCTTAGTGATTTTATTACTAGCACAGTAATTATACCATACAGTTTGTATTAACAAAACCTGCATACATTAACTACATATCCAATCAAAATATTTTTTAATGATTTTACTTCAATCATATATGCTTAGTATGTGTTGGACGATAGTTTTTCCCCATTATTTGAATCTACCTTGTTGTCAAAATCCCTGTTTTAATATCTGGACTGGAAGCCTTGAAAAAAGATAACATTATAATTGAATCAAAATTGTATATAATAGAGCAATGCATAAAACTGATCATGACAATATATTATGCTCAGCCTGCAGAAAATCATGTAAATTATTCTGTAATATTCAGAAAATTATTTCATTGACATCAACAATTATTAGTGGCTGTGCAGCTTTAGTATATGTACTCGCAATACCATTTACCTTTATTATTAGTGTGGTTTGAATGCTAGCAGCTGGAATGAATTCTTCCTTAAAACTAGCAGACAAAGTAGATAATTAGATTTAATCATTGCTTTTTAAAAAGCCATTACTATTACAAATACAATGAAATTTTAACGCTGATAGCCCACTAAGCTTATCTAAGAAATATTAATAAATTTGGTTTATTTTAACATATTGTTTTTGAACCAATGGAACTATATAAAAACATTTAAAAATAGTTATCAAGGAGTTCCTCAACAATTTTATGTTTTAGATAAACTCATAAACTGATATAATATTAAGGTAATCTTTGCTTTTATTTGTTTTGCGTTTTACCTTTGATTCGAAATAAATAAAAATTTTGTTAAATACATAAGAAAATGTATTATTCTTTCTCCTTTCATTATATAATAGTGTACAATAAATGTTCTTGACTTCTTATGTTTAAATAATACATCTCCGAAGGAATTGGTAGAGTTTAAAAAATTGAACTGGATAACTGAAAAATCTCATTTTCCATTATTATTATTATTATTATTATTATTATTATGTCCTGATCCTGATTTTCACAACAGATGTGATATAATCATAATTATTCTCCATTCAAATTTTTCATCTATTTTTAATACTAGTCTTGCATATCATAAACACGGAAACCCACATTTTTTTCCCATCTCATAGTGGATTTTTAATAGTAAATTTAGATGTGATTTTTATGTCCTTCACTTGATTTTATTAATTGGTTATTTCTTCCGATAGTTTTTTTGTAAATAAAATTGTACAGTACAAATATAATCATTTTAAAACCATTTACAAAAAAATTATTAATATATATAAAAATGGAAATATTTATAACCAACTTTCATATGCATTAGATGATCCTATTTCTAAATTATTTAGCTAACAGATTTATTTTGGTATTATTTTTAATTCGTTGTTATTATTAGTATTGATATTCATATTTTACAATATAAAAATTGATTGGTTGACAAATTTCTGATGGCATTATTTCTCACTCATAAATTTAATACTTTTACATTATTAAATTAAAAACTTTGTGATTGTATTTTTGAAATTCATTGTAGCTTAAATATAAATATCTTAAATTAATTAACTGATATATTTAAAGTAGTATTGGTTTTAATTTATTATCAGATAAATTTTTCTGAAATATAAGTTTTGTTAGTTATGATGGTATTTTATTTTTATTTTCCTTCCATCAGAGCCTAATTCTACTACGTTAATTAACTGTATTAGATGTTTCGGTACTTTTTAAGTTTGTTTCCACATAAACAGATTTTTTAAATTAATTTTGTTAGATATGATAGTATTTTTCTTATTTTTCAAACTCAAATCTATATTAAAAATATATAAATTTTGTAAGATATTATCTATATATTATTATCTATTAAAGAATGTGTTTCCAAATTATTTAGTGATATTACTTCTGAAGGGAGTACAGAAAGTTTTAGTTGTACTTGCGGGCATCACAGCACAATTGAACAAAAAATAGATTTCCATTTAATCCAAATCTTGCTAATAATATCATTTTTAGTTTTATTCTGATTGGATTTTTTAAAAGTTATTATAGTAATACCTCTATGAATTTATCAGATTCATATTTCCCATAGCATGAGAAACAAGATTCCTTATTTTACATGACAACAAAAACAATAAATAAATTCATATTCTCATAACATAAAACAAGAATCTTGATCATAAAATTTGTTTTGAATTTAAATTTTATCTTTAATAATATACATTTGTGGGGAAATTTTTCCTCCTTTATGTGATTTTGATCCGAGTATTCACAAATATTATATTTCTTCTGTGTTCAATATTTTTGCAGAAATATTACTGTCTCTTCTCTTTCCATTAAGTTTAAATTTAATTTCGGAATTTCACCTTCTTTAAATAATTTTCACTTAATTCTGAAATAACTGCTTTCAATTAATCATTTTTATAATTGCATTCACCTGGCGAAGATGACAATAAATTTCTTCGTCGTCGGACTACGTAGTCATTGCAAAATCTACACCAATAATTTCTCTTCTTTCCTTTTTGTATAATGTGAAGCAAACATATATTTTCACCAGTTCTATTCTTTCCATTTCTTTCATTCTTTCCATTTCATTTCATTGACCGCTCCGGTGGCCTAGAGGTTAGAGCGTCCGCCTCGGATGCGGGAGGTCGCGGGCTCGAACCCCGGCCGAGTCATACCAAAGACTTATAAAAATGGTACTAACAGCTGCCTCGCTTGGCGCTCAGCATTAAGAGGTTAGTGTTAGGACTAGTCGGCCTGGTGTCAGGATAATGTGACTGGGTGGGACATCATGCTACATGTCTGCGGCATGATGCCCCAGTGCTAGACATCACTATAAACTGCCACACTGCCGACATCGTAGCGATATGACTGAAAAATTGTTAAAGCTACCTTAAAAATCCAAATCACACACACACACACACACACACACACTGTTTCATTCGTTCAGATCTTTCACATTATAAAAAACTGTCTACATTGTCCATGATAAACTTTCATCCACAACCTTTCTTTACTCAAAACCATGACATAGTTGTATTTTAGAAATCTGCAATCTTAATCTTTTTCACGAATGTTTATATTTCTCAGGTTAACATTAAATTGCCTTTGCTTATTACTTAAGATATAAGGAAACTTTCACGATCCGCTTATTTCTCTTTTCTGTTGTGTAATACTTAGCTCAAGGATTACAATTAATATAAAACTGTTCATCTGCGATTATTTTGATTTTCTGAATATTTCTTTGTTTTGTTAGTTTTTGTTTCATCACCAGAAAAAGCAATTTCCTCATAGTTTGCAACTGACTTACACACTGTTGTCTCATCATAAACTGCATGAAATCATTCTGTCAAAAACTCCCATCAAACCTTTTATTCATTTTCTAGTATCAATTTTATTTAAGTAATGAAATACTATCAATAGCTTTTCTTTCTTGTGTATTATTAATAAATTTTTTTTAAAAAAAAGTAAATAATCAGTAACTTCTTTGATTTGATGTCGGATTCTAGTTAATCTATAATACTTTTAAAATCAACTAAATATATCTGATTTTCTTTATTTCTTCTTTCTTACATTTCTTATCGTTTATGATTAAATCCATCAGATCGTCACAGTTTTTACTGGGTATATAAAAAATGCTTTGACTAAAGTCATTCAGCTAATTTTCTTTATTTATTGTGTTATTTATTTTTTAAATGTAAAAAATTCCCCGACATTTTATGTATTGTTTATTTGGTAATGATCCTATTAATTCTCTACAGGTTTTATCAAAAGTTAGATCTTTCATTATAATATCATTGGATAATGTTCTTGTTTTTTATTGCTAACATGTTACCCTACTACTTTCATTTTATTAAAAAGAATGTCAAATCTTTATCTCATTTTTGTTTGCTTCAAGATTTTCTTTTATACACCTGGATAAAAAAGATATAACTTTTATTTTTCGCCAACTATTTTCCGAAAACTTTCCAAATTTCTCCCAAATTTTGTGGAAATTTTATTTCAGAACAGTCTTCTCGGAATTTTGTCCATATTTAAATTTTGTACCAGAACCCTTTATTCACACGACTGTTATTGTTATCAACACAACGGCAAGTAATCATGGACTTAGTTTCTTATTGTTATCAGTCAAAGCCAGATATATTTCATACTAAATCACGGCCAGTTATATTCCTCAGCACACGCACGCGTGCACACACACACACACACACACACACACACAGAGGCTAATACACTAGCCATCCCTATATGATTATTGTAATTGTTGATCTTCTCCATGGCGACACATTTTGACATTCGGAAAACTGTTTCAGTAAACAACTGGTCTAACTTCCTGTTAATAGATATACATACACTGTACTATTAATGGAAGAAACAACTGGACCAGTTATTTAAAATATAGTTTGAAAAGTGTCATCCAAAACTTAAAATGCAAGACTATTCTCGTAAAAAAGCACGACTCTGACGTTCAGGCCCTAGACTCACTGAAGTGCTCAAATTTTCTTCCTCAATTTGAGGATCTTCAATATTTTTTGGTTGGTAACAAAGGAATGTTTTTTTTCTGAATATGCAGCGGACATTTAAAAATTATAATGTAATCATAAAATATTGATTACCCCCACGGAGTCTTATTTCTTAACTGAGGAAAAGGTTGAATATCTCCTTTCAGTCGAGGAATTTCTTAATTTCATTCTCAAGAATTAAAAGCCTCCCGCGAATATCATTCTTTAAGTACGGTGAATCGATCATCCACCATTCTGTTTCTGATAAAAATTCCAATATTTTCATTAGTATCATAATCAAGATATCAAATTTCAAATCTCAATTTCAAGATAATGTTTCTTTATCTTAAAAAAATAATAATACAAATGTAAAAAAAAAAAAAAAAAAAAAAAACAACACACACACACACACACACACACACACACAAATAAATAAAAAAAGTTTTGCACATTCAGGATATTAATTTTGCATCAATCATTTTAAGTTTGGGGTTCACGGTCGTCATGCTACACAACTGTATTAACTTGGTATGGTATGGTATGGTAGCGTTAGTTTGCCGTCAGAAAATACAAAAGTTAGGAGGGTGGTAACTCCCGTACACCCTTTCAAAAGACGAATGTATTACCCCTTAGCGCTTATTTTCCTTCTCCTTGGTAGTAATAAGTTTCTGTTGAAAAATTATCTCAATCGATCCTACCTTGTATCCGTTAAGCATCCGGTAATTCCTTCTCTCCTGAAAGGAAGTATGATAATTTCTTACAAGTGATACAATTTCCCACACTAATAATTTGATCAAAGTAGAGAACAGCGTATCAATGTCAATATTTATAGAAACCAAAAAGCATTAAAATGGGTTTCTTCCTTTGAAAATGGATTCAACTCTTAGCAGATGCCTCTTTTACATTTAGAATCTGAAATAGCGAGGGTTTGTGTACAGACCTGCGCAAAAGCAGCAGTTACAGGAGAGCTTTTCCCATGGACAACATCTGTAACATCTTGGACTCAGGTATTATGGATTTTACTTTTTCTGCAGATTGAAAGGTTATTTGTTTCAAAATGACAATACCTGGCTAAGCTGGGCAGAAACCGCTTCAAGCTTTTGTGTCTAAAAGAATTTTTGCCCACCAATATGCTCAGCCGATTTTGAGTGATACAAATATACGGTCAATAATGGATCAAGCGTATATTATTTCTACAGTTTCTTATAACATAGTTTTCTAACACAAATTCTCATTTCATCATCCAACATGTGCATTTTCTAAAGATAGGTACAGGTCAGTTCCGGCCAAACTTAGTTTGGCCCGGATCGATTCGGTTCGGTAGGGATGTGACGGCCCACTGTGTCAAGCGAGACGTTTCATCCCGTATAGACAGTATATAAAATGTTTACTTAGAGAGTCAGTAATATTGATAAACAACCTTTGTGACTTATACAGAACTTATATTATTTGTTTGTAGTAAAAGTTTATGCTATTGCAATAAAAATAATGCTATTTTGCACATTGACAATATCAATCCACATATTCAGTGAATAATCAGATGCTGTCTGAATCGCCTTAAACACAATGTTTCATAAAAGTGGTATCTGCGGAATGAAGTTTGTAAAAGAAACGTATCATAATGCGTAAGAAATTTAAAGTGCTGAATAGGGGCTCGTTACAAATTAAAGAGTATCATTCAATGGATAGAGGGCTGGGGGAGGGGTCAAGACCCGTAACAGTGTTGGACGCATCCCCACCACCGCGCTCTCTATCCAATTACCGATACTCTTAATTTCATTTGTAACGCATTACAGGTCTGGACCCCTCACCCGCGCCCTCTATCCATTTACCGATACTCCTAATTTCATTTGTGATGAGTCCCTGTGGCTACATTGTCCCGACCAAAAGTATAGTTTGAGCCGCATCGACCGCAGCCGAAATTGATTTTGGACCGAACAGACCATGAACTCTAAACACGCACCATGTTGCTCTTAGCTCTCACTGGACAGTTTACCTGGTGAATTTTCATCCGACAATGACCTACTGCAGAAAAATGAGAATAATTTTACACTAAAGATACAAATAAAAACAAACTAATTATTTGTGTAGAAAGTATGCATGTGAGATTTTGACTGTGGCAATCAGGTTAATTCCTTATACAACTGGTGGCTTTTATACTCAGCCAACGCTGCCACCAACCCCTCCTTTTACAATAATTTTTGACAGGAAAGAGCTATTTTGAATATTTCCTGTGACAAGGCTGCTAAAAGAATCAGTATGTGCCTTATGCATGAATAAAGCTCACTAGTACTATAACAAATTAGCATACTTTTCATCACCCCTCAACCATCTCGATTTGTTAGATATTTACCTCCGTAGCAAACATACGTAAACACGTAACCCAAGTCGGCTGTTCATCTGCAGCCCAAGTTACGCATATGATCTCCACTGCTAGTCTAAATGTGGCAGGCAGTCACCAAACAAGCCAACCCATTTTCAAGCCTAACTCAAAGTAAATCTAAACCAAATTACAGATTTAGCTTTTGTGTGAATTTATTAATGCTAGGCATATCATAATTAGGTTCATGCCTTCTACATTAAAAAAAAATGAAACTATCCAGTGAGACCATAAAAGCCGTTGCCATTGACGCAGTTCGTGGAAAGCGGTGAATGTCGCATGATTTTTAAACACAGTTGAACACATTTCTGTAGTGAGGTATGCATTTTGGTATTCTAAAAATTTACGTATTTTCACTCTGTGATATATATTTTAGGTATTATAACCGTCTAAATTGTGTATCTTATCCTTGTTTACATAGAAACCTGCCTTCCCTTATTAACTTGGGCCGATGATAATAAAATATACCCTTCCCTCCAATTAATGTGCGATCTCCATGCCATTCAAAACTTCGATGTCAATCCTAAGATCTTACCTCGAATGTCAATTGGAACATTATCGGCCTTTTTCACTGCAGGATAGGAAAAAGAAACCAAAAAACAAACCAAACAAACACAGAGGTAAATAATAGCTATTTTGGGCTACTAGCCTGGTTCCCAAGATATAACATATTATCTACCCCAATCGGAACATCCTAGACTTTTTCCCTGCCATGGAGAAAGAAGCCTCTGGCGTAATTCGTCGCCATTATGAACAATATTCTGAACTACTTTTGTTTAGATGGAACAATATGGCGGCGGAAGGAGACAAGTCGCGATCGGAGCAATATTTGCATTTACTATCGTACCAGATGTGATGTACTCCGCAACAGGCGAACACCATACACATATAAACTGATGTGTATTCCAAATTACTTAAGTCTGGTTCCCGGCTTTGTTTGCTCCCTGCGTTGCACTACGTGAAACGCAGAGAATATACGAAAGGCTAAAATTACTTCCGAGGTTATTCGATGCTTTGGTGGAAACGGCCGAACAATGTTCCGTTGATGTGGGAACCCTTTCCGAGCAAATTCACTAATCCATAGGTAGAAAATTGATTTACATATGAAATATTTTCAGTATCAAGGCAAGAGAACCAGCACAATATCTATTTATACGTTGGCGCAGTCACCCTAGGGTATTAAGGAACGGAATGTTTTATTACCCATAAAAAGCGTTTGGAGCGCACGTTTGTGCAGTCTTAATAAACATGAAATTTAGAATGCCCATTTTCAAAACTAAGTATAAAAACTGAGCAGTAATTTAATACATAAAAGGCTCTAATTGGTCCAACACTTTAAAATGTATAGCAGGCCTATCTTACGTGACGATGTTGCTTCTTTGGTCCACAGGAGCCTGACGTTTATCAATAAATTACGACGAAATTGTACAACACGATACCTTATCTGTACTATAAATGTACATGTATGTATTTATGTATGTAAGTATGTATGTTTGTGTGTGTGTGTGTGTGTGTGTGTGTGTGTGTGTGTGTGTGTATATATATATATATATATATAGTACAGATAAGGTGATTTCATGTTGTCAAAGATTTCGTGGTAATTTTCGGGTGCAGATGTATAACTTCTAATCAGTTTCTAGAAATGGACAGCAGTGCACCACCAATTACCCCCCACCCACCTGAACTGTCCTGTGAATTTAACCCATGTTTTCCTGTTACCTTTCTTCATCAGATTCATGCGCAATTGCATTTAAATAAAGCACACATATCGGCTGTTATTTTCATACCTATGACATTGGCCTTTATGTTTGTGAGTGAAAATATATTGAAATGAAACCTCTATATGACCACTCATTACTCTGAGATTATCATTTTGATAATTGATTGATTGACTGATTGTGGAATTTACACTGTACCAGCACTGTAAGTCTATATAGTGCCACAAAAAAGTTATATGATGAAAAGAGCAGTAGAGATGGTGAACAGACCAAGTCCGTTCGCAAAAATAAAGGTTCCTACGAAGGCTGAAAATACAAGGCCAATAACGTCAAACCGAAGCCTCTAACCCTGACTCTGTCAGGTCGATTGGGTTAGCTCATTATCACACGTTTGTGTTTTTTGTGTGTTCGTTTACTCATAGGACACGCACTTGTTGTCGTTCAGCCTCGTTGCTGCTGTAATTAACCGAAAATTTTATCAAGACCTATACGATACCTAGGTCTGGGGTCATGTAAATTTATTGTAATAAATCCAAACGGGAACGCTTGTGCTTTTGAAAAAAAAGTTTTGAATTTAATCATGTCCATGACCACTGAACACCAAGTCGTATGAATATTCCTTAACGTGTGTGTATCGATTCCATTAAACACAACTAAAATATTACAATTATCTCTGATCACTTTTAGGGATTTGTGTATACCGCTGGGTAACATAAATCACATCTGTGTTTTTATGCCTACCTCGGGAAAATATCCTAGTTGGGTTTGATTGTTTGTTCAGCATAACATCGTCGTACACTACTAAATTGTTAACATTCCCATCAAGGTCATCTACGGATGGTGCATCATTAATATCAGTAATAAAATCGATAACATCATTACCGTCTTTATCCAGCAACTTTGCGTTTTCGTTAAAATCTTTAAGCACGTGGTAGCATCGCTGATCATCCACGGACGGTGCAACCAAATACAACCTATCCCACTTGAGCCATCTCATTATCAGATTGAGCAGCAATTGTGTCTTACCAGATCCAAATGGTCCAATTATTATCATCCTTATAGAATTTGGTAACGCTGGATGATGCTTGACCGGTTCTTGTCTACGTGTTGCTGAAAGTCAATTATATCCATAATAATAAATAGCACGGATCTATATTGTGTTCGATGTAGAGCGCCCAAACCCACTACTGGAACAACGACAACGATAACAAAAAATAGCAAGCGCGCACGCACAGGCAAGTGTGTACGATGTGGTACACGCAAATACAGATTTATTTCGTCGAGCACAAAGACAGGTGGTGATATTGCTACTTCGTTGGAAAAATTACCAGAGACTCCATACGCGAAGTACCCCAGAGAAAAACATATTCCTGGATACAATTACTGTGGTCCTGGAACCAGACTTGATATCGGACTTGATAACCAAAACCAACCAAACCCTGGAGAGTATCTAATAAACGCAATTGATCAAGCACGCTACGTTCATGATCTTGCGTATAGGAGTAAAGATTTACAACAACGGCATCTCGCAGATGTGAAGTTGATTCATGCGTTAAATTCTATAAAGAATAAATCCATCCGAAAAAAACTTGCTAGTTTTCTAGTAAAATCTGTGATGAAAGGTAAACTAATGCTAGGGGCTGGTAATTAATCATACAACTATTATAATGGAATCAGTTTATTATAGTCCAAGAGGATATTGGAGGGGTAAAGCAGCGATTGGTAAACTTGCTGAAGCAGCAAATGTTTCACGTGTTGTTGCAGCAGATTGGTTAACACGACAGGCAATATGGCAGATTTATCTACCACCACCTAAAAAAATTCATTACGCGTATTTTGATGTCAGCGTTGCCAATGAAGTTCATCAAGCAGATATTTTCCTTTTGCCACACGATACCATTAAAACACGTGGACGACAATCACGTACATATAAATACGGATTAATTGTCGTTGACGTTGCTAGTAGATATAAAGAAGCAGAGCCGATATCAACTAAAACAGCAACTGAAGTTGCATCTGCGTTTGAACGAATTTATCAACGTGGTAGTCTACGATGGCCACAGCTGTTATAGGTTGATCCTGGCAAAGAATTTCTTGGTGCAGTGTCATCGTTGATGAAGCAACATAACGTTAAATCAGACGAAGACATACCGCAATTCATCGTGATCAGGGAATCGTTGAACGATTTAATTGAACACTTGCTGAGCGGTTATTTGGATATCAGTATGCAAAGGAAATAGTTAAAAAATACATGAGATCTTGTGAATGGGTTGCAAGATTACCAAGTGTGATAGCTGCGTTAAATAATGAAATTACTCGTGCAACTGCCATGAAACCCATCATCGCGATTACAAAGAAATATATACCTGTACAATGACGTGACTTTTCAAAACAGCCAGTGTTAGGTAATGTGACTATAAAATATTTGCATGAACCTGGCGAACTTGAGGGTGGTAAAAAAAGAGCAACTGATCCTATTTGGAGTGTGACCACACATACAATTTCCAGCGTGGTTAGATCCACAGGTAGACCTGCAATCTACAGTCTGGATTCAACTGCTCCTCAGCGTGGATTTGTACGCGAACAATTACAAGTAATTCCTACAGATACACAATTACCACCGCGTTCACTTTTGTAAACTGGTTCCAGGGGCAGCGCCCCTACGTGGATTGCACTCAAGACAGGTCAGCATCACATTTTCGCGTGTGTGACCGAGACTACTATTAATTCTATCCACGGTAAACTGTCTTGGAGTTTTGTTTTTGTACTGCCACAACATATTACAGTTAAAGCTCGCACAACGATTATTCTGTCGTTGTTTCAGTGTCATGATAAATATAACGTCGAGATCGAAGTCACGTTTAATTTTTTTGTCGCGTCGTTTATAACCAAATAATTTTTTCTTACTACATCATCGGTGTCGCTAGCAATTTCATTATTATTTTCTGCAAAGTCTGTGATAACCCTGTGCAGCTGAGAAATTCTTCTGACTCGAGATACTGCGAGATAAACTAAATTTGACCATTCGATTCTATCATCGACGATCCAAATTTTAGTATCAGATACAGTTAATCCTCGAGAAGAATGTATTGTTATTGCGTATCCTAACTTCCATGGTGACTTATCCATGCTCAATGCGTTTTCAACCGCGCTAACATCAACTAAAACAATATCATTTAACACAAAATTTTGTTTTTCATCAGTTCCAGGAATGTCAACTTCGATGTTTTGTCGTCGTGTATCTGCTGGGCGATAACACAATGGTACAGGCAGATCTGAAAATCTTTCCTTGTGTAGGAGAAATAATTTCTCTTGCAGTGTATCACGAACTATCTTTCTACTTGCAACTATTAAATCATTTGGTCTCCACAAATTCCAAAAATCATTCATCGTAGTCTCTGGAATCACTCCACGCATTATTTCGCATTGTATTTTATCCGGCTGTAGTCTGATTAACTTTTTAATTCTTTCAGGGGTTCATCAATAGCTCTATAAACAGCAGTTATTTCCTCGTAATAATCCGCGAAGTTCTTTAACCACACGTGTGGAGATTCCCCCGTAAACGGTGGTGGTTTACCATGATCGGCACACATTATCACGGCAGTAGTTTTCAATAATAGCCAAGTAAAACACTTTTAATACTTCCACGGATACCGTCCCAAATAATAATCTTGGGGGTATATTTTTCACCCATTCGTTCACACGTCCACGTGTCTCCGCACCATCGGAAGAAACTGATACGTCTGTGATTTTACTCCTCGTTCGTTCATTTATCTGGCGAGTCTGCGTGTGGGAGTCAGCACAATCATATTAAAATTCCGAAATAATTCAATCGCACGTGTTGTTCTACCAGAACCTCCAGGTCCATTGTGATAAACGGTTTTATGCCTGGATACAGGATCAAACACAGATGGCGCTGTCGATGTTGGTATTTAATTGTTAACGCGGTAATATATTTGTTTGATTTCAATGTCAGCAGATCGAGTATAACCAAATATATTTTCTTGTTTTATTCTCCATGATCCCCATTCACCGTTACCAAGAAATGGTTTTATCAGATCTAAATATTTTTTATTTATATAAAATGAATCCGTGGCTACTCTAACCGCGGTGTCAACAAATCTGTTTATCATCGATAGCAAGTTTATAGAAACGTACGCAAGCATCGAAGATCTTAAATGAGTAAACTTCGGTGACTCGCCATTGGTGTAGCTCACAATTGTGCCTAATTTGGTACCGTCTGACAACCAAGCATCACTCCGGCTTATAACGTGTTTCTCTCCGTTGTATCAGCAATTATAAAATCAAGTTCGGCATCGTCCATGATTAATCTTGTACATGTTCGTTTATGATCACATAAACTATCCTGAGTAAATTTATCGATTATTTTTCTGCCGAGATACTTTGCAACTTTCTCGTTGTTTTCTTTGCGGTACCCGGATACAACATTGACAAGTTTAACAATTTCATTCTCGTCAATATTAGGAAATTTTTCTCTGACATCGCTTTCTGCATCAAATTTATCTGGTTCTGGAACCAAACTTGTTTCTGCGAACGATATGATATAATAGCTTCGTTTACTCTCAACGATGTTAAAATTCCACTATCAAGCATGTACCGTAATAAAACCACCGGAGCCCAATATTTTTCACAAATATGTTTTCCAAACCAAGCACAAACAATCGGATGGAGATTTTGTGTAAATTCAAATGACTCAATGCAAACAAATCCGGTCAGGTCAAAATCTGGTAAAGGTCCGTTTATCGCAACTCTGGTCATCTCGTGTGTGGGATGTCCGAATCGTTTAAAGTATTCAGAACATTCTCCGTATCCAAGAAAACTTCCAGGATAACACGCTATCATATCAACTGAGATAACGTCGTCGTAGTCGTATTTAGTATTCCATAATCCGCCGTGTCCGTATTCGAAACAACTGCGTTGGATATCTTCAAGAAATTCCGATCTTGTCGGTGACCATGAATTTTTCTCCTGAGCAGCGTGGGCAGCAACGATATGATATAATTGCTTCGTTTACTCTCAATGATGTTAAAATTCCACTATCAAGCATGTACCGTAATAAAACCACCGGAGCCCAATATTTTTCACAAAAATGTTTTCCAAAATACGCACAAACAATCGGATGGAGATTTTGTGTAAATTTAAATGACTCAATGCAAACAAATCCGGTCAGGTCAAAATCTGGTCCGTTTCTGGACCATGAATTTTTCTCCTGAGCAGCGTGGTCAGCAACTGATGGAACGGTAAAACAATTACTGAGTAATTGCCCAACTGTTTGTTGGACCCTGACATCGTCACACCAAAGGTGTCGCGCAATATTTTTCATCGTTTCGTTGAATGATTCTGCACGATAAATATCGCCGCTAGGTCTTACAAATTGATCGTAATCTCTATCATCGGAACTTGGAAATAACCACACGGATACAGGATCGTTTTTACTAATATCGTTGATAAAATCAAACATACAACCACGACAGAATTTGAGTGTCCTGGTTCGTGGAAATATTGTTACCACGGATGTCCATACATGTGCGTTATGATCAATAATCGTTTTAGGGGCTCCTCTTGATTCATATTTTGATTTGTATAAAATCTCTCCGGTTAGTGTTTTCATCGTAATCGGAAATTTTAATATTTTTTCCAGTTCAGCAACGTCGCTGATAGACGCTCCGGTATTTTTAACTCGTTCCGCCCACGTGTTTATTTTTTCACGTCGCAAATCCGTTAAATCGTTTCCACGTACCGCTTTTGTGAAGTGCTCTGTACCTCGTTCAGCCACAAAATTTATCCTTGATAGTTTCATCGGCGCGAGATCATCAACGCTAGGTTTATCATTACACGGATATAGCGCATAAACAACTGCAGTTACAGGATACGCTCATTCGTAATATGGTTTGTTAATACCAGTCAAAGTTCCTGGTTTGGAATTTTTATTTAACATGATAACATTATTTCCAGTATAAAGTCGTACAGGGTCACATTTGTCACGGATCATCCAAACGTCGTCGTCTGTCTGCACAATAAATTTTATCAGAATAATACATCGCTGATCATCGAGATAATCAACGATGTTCCTTGGTCGCTCGTCGTTCATTGTAGCATCGACAACATTTATGATTCTAAATGTTGACCACACGTGAGCCGCACAATCGTTGCGAAATTCATTCTTACCTTCACGGATACGATCAGTTATATCCCTGCTCGTTAAAGCTAGATCTTGCATCGAAAAACTAAATTTAGATTTCGGCAGTTTGTCATGTCAAGATCGAATCTGGCTTTGGAGGGTTTAATTGCAGATAATCTCGTAAACTCCTCCATATTATAACTAGGACAAATATTTGCTTAATTAAACTTTAATTATATATATATATATATATATATATATATATATATATATATATATATACAAACAAACAAAAAATAAATGTAATTGGCTAATGATAGGCTTTACAACTCCGAGTAACAAATCATGTGTGAATGAATTCTGTGGCTATCACATGAAAAGCTTTTGGAGTGGAAGTCTAGGACCAAAACCGTGTGTACGTTGCGGTGTTGGCGTACGAGGAAAAACTCAATTGTGTGGACGTTGTGGTGGTAAAAAGAACAGGGAGCTGAAACGATATTATGATTTTTAAAAAAATGACATCGAATCTCCTATAAAAAGCGCCGAAGACTATCTCGCCAGATTTTCGAAATGACAATTCAGACAAATAATATTATTATATCAATGGAACAAAATGAATTTGCAACACATCCCACCATAAAGAATTATGAAGCATCTCGTGATGGTATCATCAGACACTGTAGATTAAAAAAAAAAAAAAACAGTCGGTGCTGTCAATAATACTGGTTATCTCAGATTTCGTGCTGGGAATAAAATGTATTACTCACATAGATTCGTGTTCGAATGTTTTTATGGTGTCAACAAAGGTGAACTTGTGATCGATCATATTAATCGAGATCCAAAAGATAACTCGTTATCTAACTTACAGGATATTACACAGAGTCAGAATACTTTGCCAGGAGATACTGGAAAATATACTAAATTTCAAAAATTATTAAGTCTGTAAATGCAGAGACTGGTGAAGAAATTATATTTCAATTTATAAACGCGGCTGCTAAATATTTTGGTATCACCTCGCATTCGGTACAGTTTGTCGCAGATAATAAGACCAAATCAGCATTTTCCAAGAAATTCAGGCAAAGAATCACGTTTAAATATCATACACATGAAGCGAGATAACTCTGTCATCGCTGATAGAGTAACTGCGCAGTTGTCCCGCTTGTTACTGTGTGACGTGTGAACGCTTGTATAAAACAAATGAACGAGATAGCGATTCTTTTTATGTGTATCGTAATTGTCTGTAGTCAGTGATTTGTTTACCCTTCATAAATTATATTTTAACCCCGTTTTTGTTGGCTAGGGTTTATAAATTCAGATTATTTTACGTGCAAATTCAGGAAAGTTAAGTGTGTATACAGTTGGTCCGTGTAAAATTCCAGGTAGGTTACTTTTAGATCTTACATCATGTAACATCTGTTTCCAAATTACATCTGGCAGAAATAAAATACAGGTATTTTATAAATTAAAATAAATCCATGTTGAAGTTTTTCAAGCATAGGTAACTTCTGAAATGTGTGAAATTAAAATAAATCCACACTAACAGTTTATTCAAACGCGTGTGAAATTAAAATAAATCCAAGTTGTAGTTTATCAAGCATAAGTAACTTCTGAAACATGTGTGAAATTAAAATAAATCTACACTGCAGTTTATTCAGTTGAAACGTGTGTGAAATTAAAATAAATCTACGTTGCAGTTCACGTGTTACCTGCACGCTAGCATAGGTAACTTCATATTAATTTCCGAACATTGTATTTGTAAGAACGTACAATGGTGCAACGCTAACGTGTTAGATTCTCGTACTCAAGGTCCGGGGATCGATTCTCATAACTGACATATTGTCGATTGGGGGCATTATTGCCTAATTTTTCTTAATAGTTGGGGCTCTGCCCAGTTCCTTGAAATTCAACAGACTCAAATTCAACACGTTCCCACCATGTCACCACGTGGTGGGTGCACTTTTGCACTCCCCGGGGTTGAATATGGGGGGGGGGGAACGTGTGCATGATCTGTTGAACATAGTTGTGTGTTGTGCCGTCCAATATTTACAAATACGGATCGACTTCTGAACATTCTAAAATATCGTTTGGTAATTTAGGGGTTCATAACGGGGTTGTGTCTGTTTCGTCACCCTCTGAATTCCTTGAATATCGTTTGGTAATTTACAGTTTCATAACGGCGTTGTGTCTGTTTCGTCACCCTCTAAATTCCTAGAATGTCGTTTGGCACTTTAGGAATTTATATGGGGGCTTGTGTCTGTTTCGTCACCCTCTGAATTCCTAGAATATCATTTGGTAATTTAGGGGTTCATAACGGGGTTGTGTCTGTTTCGTCACCCTCTAAATTCCTAGAATGTCGTTTGGCAATTTAGGAATTCACATGGGGGCTTGTGTCTGTTTCGTCAACCTCTGAATTACTAGAATATCGTTTGGTAATCTAGGAATTCACATGGGGGGTTTAAATTGCTGTAAATACGCTACTATCCTTGTATATAATTGCTGTAAATACGCTACTATATGTATCTGTGGTGTCCTTAGAGATAGGTTAGTTAAATTTATATGTATCTGTGATGTCCTTAGAGATAAGTTATAATTACGTTAAGTTTATGTGTTGTACAGTTCTTAGAATTAAGTTTATATGTATCCTCTGAGCTTGCCAGGATGTCATTTGGCAACTTAGGAGTTCATAACGGGATTGTGTTTATTTAATTTCGAATGCCCCTAAGCTTGCTAGGATGTCGTTTGGCAACCTAGGAGTTCATATGGGATTGTGATGTGATTATATGTTTTGTAAATATCTTTTATATTTTTTATTTTTATATTTTTATTCCGATTCAGAAATATTTTTTTAAATGAAACAAATATTTATATATAATGAATCATGAAAATATTAATGCTGTTATTGTTGCTATTAAGCAATTACAACATGATGGTATAAAAGTTTCTGATGAACTCGATGTTGAAAAAATTATGCGTGATTTTGAATCATTGCAATTTCGAAAATAAGTGAACAGATATACACTATCATCAGATTACAGATTTATAAAATTGATTCAGCAGGCAATGATACAGTCATTGGCTACAGTTATTGACACGTAGGTGAAATTATTTGATCCCCTTTCAGGCTCAATCGAAAAAATTAGATCAGAATTATCTCATGAATACAAAACAAAACGACTTGTGAACGCTCGTATAAAACAACTGAACGAAATTATGACAGCTAGCAAGGCTGCGGAAGAGTTACTGGCGAAAGACAGCGACGAGTGTTACTCTACCCACAGTGAAAGTGACTAAACAAAGTGAAAGTGTCAAGGAAGGAAAAAAATAAATGTTTTTATTCTGGTAATATTTTTTTTTGTTCCTAGAGATCTATGATGACGCTCTTGGAGTTTTACGCACTCATGAGGACGTTCTACGAACACACATACAGATTTATACTTAGCGTTAAACAGGATTTATGGGCTCCGACACAATCAAATACCTGGGAGGGACTTGAGGAGTAAACGAATATAGCACGTATCCTTGTTCGGCCTGATTGGATCGCTGTAAATCAATTTGATAACTGCTGTCAACGACGTCACAGACTAAGATGACCGCGATCGTTGATGTTATATTGACGATACCAGGCGAAATATGATGATCACCTCCATATGGATCGTTGTTGTATCAGAGAATATTTAACAACAGCGCTACTCTGTTCCATGATTCAAATATACGTGGAAATACATCATCAAAAGTCCTTTCACCCGGCGACGTTAACTCGGAAAATTTAAAATCTGGTAAAATCAGATCTGGATCATTAAAGTTAACACCGGCGTATATTTGTTTGATTGTTGTGACGTAGACGACACCGTATATAAGTTTGAGTTCTCGCTCGCTGAGTTTTAAATTGTCCACGATGATCTTGCTGGCATTGAGTATATCAGCACGAACTGCATTTAAATGTTTAACAACATCGATGATCTGTTGTTTTGTATCATCGCTGTATTCTTGCATTAACAATTTAAATGAACTAGGTAATTTGTCGAGATGCTTATAACATTCAGTTTTGAACACATCTCCAAACAATTTAATTAATCTTACATTGTATTTACCAGCGCTGAATAAATATCCACGTAATATTCTAATATTAAAACTAGCGCCGATAGCAAGATCTCTGTTGGGACGAAATACCCGAATGTATTCATCGAGATACGGTGGTGGTTTTATATATTTGAGTTCCGTCGTGAGAAATTCCTCTCGGCGTGGTTGTACCGGACCGGTGTACACAGGTACATCTTCGGGCCAACCAAGTACAGTTCTGATCGACGATTGATATACATCAACGACGTAATCAGGTGAGTGTATTTCGATGGCTGCAGATGGCGTTGGTTCATGGACGGTAATTGTTATCTTGGATTCTCTGCCAGTGATAAATTTCATTCTGTGCTGGAATCCTTCGTTGATCTGTTCGATTTGATACCTGCCTGTGGGTATACTCGCTACTTGCCAGTCTGGTGTTCCATCAGGTTTATTTTTATTTGCAAATACCAACGAGTTATTCGCGGGTAGTCCACCAAATGATTTTGACCTGATGTTGGGCCAACTATAATAAACTCGTAATTGTGCTAGTGCTATTTCGCTCGCTGAAATTGCAGTTGGGAAAACAACACTAAATTCAGGATTAGTTGAACTCACTGATATCATCATGGTTTTAATCGGTGTTGTATTAGTAACGATCTGCTGCAGTAACTCCGCTGTTGCTATTATGGCATATATTGATTTTAAATCAGATTTTCTATCTGTTAATGCTGCGTCGTTGACGCTGTTGTAAATCTTGATTATCGTTGCAAATTCGTTATTGGATATTACACCGTCGTTGATCGACGACGAAATCAACGATGATAGCTTTGAGTATGCTAACGTCGCCATGTGCAGTTTTATTGTGCACTCATGTAATTTTGCGTTTGTGCACGTCGATATTTTTTTTGCGATGATATTAAGAACACAAGCGATTGTTGTTGCGGCGCAAACGACGATTGTTACAACTGCAGGCGACTTCATCGTTATCGCGGACAGTAGCACACCAGTGGACGCGATGATCATTGATGCTGAATAAAACAACTATGTCGATGACAACTGCGCGTCTGCAATATTTTTTAACCTGCACGTGGTACTCGTCGATGACATCTTTTAGTTTGGTTTGTAATTCACATACTTGATTTTATCTGTGATGGTTAGCGTCGATCATTATATTGCTATCAAGTAATTAACTGAGGTGTTTCAGCGACAAATTCCAGACACAACCAGTACAACGCTGTGGTTATTTTTCATCAGATGGTTCCAGTATAAACGTTTCTTTGGTACCTTTATTTAATACAACAGATACTGTTCCAGAAAAATTATCGACTGAATGACGCCATGGATACGTGGTAAATATCCTGAATTCTGCATAGCTGAACACGGACAGCCTGTACACGCCAGTGATTTCTGCGGTATGTTTGATAGTGTTATTTTGCGGTGTCCACGTTGATGATCCTGATGATACCGTGTATACCACGTTGGTGATCTGCTGGTGAGGAATTTTAACGAGATTAGTTGGGTTTTTTTTTACGATATTAGGAATTCCACTGATGATATCGTTGAGTCTCACGTTAATGTCAGCAAGTTTTATGTCAACGGTTGGTGGACTTCCAAAAAATTCATTAAATTTTCTGTTTATGTTTCTACGAAAATTCAGAAACAGTTGCGTTTGATTAGAAAAATCAATTTTCTAAGTGTGGTCATATCGCTGATTGGTGACAAATTCGTTGTTGTATCATCGACGTACTTTTTGTTACCACGTCGAGATTATCTGTTGGTTCTCCCACCTTGGTAATTTTATTGTTGTTCATGTTGAGAAAATCGGTCATTATATATTTGGTCTTTAGCACTCGTTCGGATGTGTCTCGGATCGACGACGGATAACAACACTAGGAACAAGTTTTCCTTCTCGGTCGTACACGGCAACGAGACTTTCTCGTGTTGCTCTGTTATGAACAATGATATCGTTGATTGAAATATTACTCGTCATCAGTTTTCCTTCACGGTTTTGAAATACAACAAGTTTGTTTGGATCAACGTTGGCAAGATTAAGCATGTAAGATAGTTCGTTGCTAATCTGTGTTTTTACTTGATCGAGTAAATCTTCACCGATTGGTTGCCCCGTTTTAGTTTTAGCCGATATTCTGTAAATATCTACCATAATACATTTATTGGTTATTTAAAACGGTGTATTTGTGAAGTGTACGTGTGCATGACTTTATGAGGAGGCGCCGACGATTTTGATACCGCATTGAGTACTGGGAGGGCTTCATGGCCACATATTGGTGGGTCGGTTGTTTTTTGTGTTGGTAACGTTGAATACCACACTGGAACGCTGAGATCATTAACATATTCGATAAATTCTTTAGGAGGGGGGAGCCCGTACAAATCAAAATAGACAATTCTACGTGGATCAATCGCGTATGCAGTCCAATGCGTACCTGGACCGGATTGTCCATCAAGATTAATAATACCAGTTTCAACGCTATTTGGGCTACGCGGTAACTGATCACGCATAAAAACACCTCTAAAGTTTTTTATGTTTAATCAGGTTGCAGCATCAAGTAAATCAAGACTGGACATCGGGAGCGGGCGCAACGCACCAAACGAAGTGTTCCTGGGATTCTTAATCCGCTTCCATACCGCGGTAGCGTCCCTGGCAGTCTTAGACCCTTTCCTTTTTTTAAACCTTTCCCTGTTGCTTTCTTTAATGCCATTCCAGCGGCAGTTCCAACAGCACCTAACGCAGCAGCTTTTGCAACCGCAGGTGCAGCTGCAGCTATTATTCCTGGAATAGCTGAGAGCAGTGGAAATAGTCCACCAGTTTTAACAGCATCACTGATAGCACTCGCGGAAAGATAAAGTCGTATACCTTTCTTTGATTGTTTAGCTGTATTAAAGTGCTTAAGCTGACGTTCTGTCAGCGATAGTTTATTTGGTCCACCTGAGATTTTTCCTTTTTTTTTTTAACGATATTGTTATTCCACAGTTATCTTTGGACGCAGATTGTATTTTTTTAAATCTGACCAGGAATCAGACCGACACTAACATGATGATATGACATTTATAATACCATGTTGATTTTAAATCCTAATTTAAAATCCCGATTTAAAAATCAGGGGATCGATTACATGTTTTCCACGGGAGCATCAACGACTTTCATTCGCCCACCAACACCTTCAAGTATCATCGTTTTGTTGCTTAGTATAACCACAATTGCTCTGTACTTGGTGATAGCACCTCTGGTTACACGAGCTAGAAAGTGTTATATCAACAACGGATCGTCTAAACAAATCTAGATGTTCCACCGAAAAGTAATAGATCGGATACAGAGTTGTAAAATCCAGCTGGGATATCTGTAGCCCAGAATCAACATTTTGGTCACGTCCCATAAACGTCATCAACCGATGATACGCACATGCAACATGGCTGTGTTCGTGGTTTAGTATAATGTTTTCGGTGGGTTCTGGTCATCGTATATCATACTGACAATCATCAGCGTTGTCGGATGTGTCCTTGTTAAACATCACTGATGGACCGGCTGACCTCGAGTAGTCATCGCTGTATCGTGCAAGACCGATTATCATCGTGGCTACATCGATGTCTTTGCTGATCGACTCAACAATTACACCGTCAATGTAGTACGTGGCGTTGTCGAACAGCACCATTACACGGTTGTTGACAAACCCGATTTGATCCTGGTTACCGTAATTGGTATTATCGTGTTTAACAATTTGACCCTTGATCTTGAGAAATGCCTCAGCGGGTAAAAAATATCTGCTTGTGTCACGCGCTTGTAGCTCAATTCATGTTCGAGATTCTGGTTGTCATGCATGATAAGCATAAAATTGATAATCACGCATGGATTCATTTTAGAACACTGGTACGTCCATGTCAAGTGCGGGATCAGATATACGCTTGAACATCTTTATGTTTATCGTGTTTGTTTAACACGAAGACTGCTTCCCGCTATCAAACTTGCTACTATGTTTTTTTTTACTGTCACCCACGCTAGTGCTCGCAGCTAAATCCACTAGTTTTGCATTTGCAGCATGATTTTTGATTTTACTAACATTTGCAGACATTGCTGTAGTACTGGGTAATATTACTGGCTGAGGTTTTCGTCGTATCAATCGCTCTAGTCTATCACGGATTGCCGAGAATGCTTTCGCGGCAACGTCGCCGGCGGCGCTGATACTTTTTTCACAAACAACGTCGATAGCTTTCATGGATAATTGTTTTGCAATCGATGCTGCCTTCTGAGCAAACCTTCTGAATAGACCCTAAACAATATCACCGAGTCCATCACCGTAAATCGCGCTATAAATTGGTAATCGTGAATTTATTACCCTGACATTGACAGGGGCACGTAGAGTATTATGTATGATCATGTTATTATAGTTGTTATATTTAACTGTTTAATCACTGTAGTAATTGTCGGTAATCTCATTGATGAGTTCCCGGTAAATTTTAGCGTTCATGATCCCGCCGGTAAATAATTGCTGACAAATCGATGCAATCTCGTTAATGATTTCCGGGGAATTGTTACCAGCTCATTTTCCACCAACTAAAATTTCTAACCGGTCCACGTCGGCGAGAACATTATTTGGACAAGTAATAAGACCACTTTTTTGCGAGACCCAATCGCTCAGACCACTTGCAGTTGTTTCTTCTTCTTCTTTTTGTTTCCTTGCTCATTCAACCTCTTTAGATTTTGACTTTATTTCTTTCTTTTTTTCTCGTTTCCTTGATTGTCTAGCTTCTTCAAGTTTTGACTTTATTTCTTCTTCTTTTTGTTTTCTTGTCTGTTTTATTTGTTCAATATACTTATCTACTGCCTGGTTAATAATTTTAAACTGATAAAATCTTTCTGTTCTGATTTGCAGAGTATATGTAGCGATGCGATATACATCCCTGATCCAATCGGCAGATCTCATATTTTTAACGTATTCGGGTTTTACATATTTTTCTCTTTGATAATATCCATACGTGGCAATATCCCTTAATTGATCTTGATCCCTGATAGCTGCAATACCTTCAGGAGTGAATTTATCTGTAATGCTAATTCTGGTTTTTAGTAGAGGTTGTGGTTCTTTTGGTTGTGGTTGAGGAGGTTGCCCAGGTGGTGGTTGAGCTGCTTGAAGACGCCCAGGCAATGTTTCAATAGCTTTTTGTGTTGTCTCAGATGCTGCAACAATTTTCATTGTTGGTTCAGTAATTGGTTTAAATAATTCTTCTGCACCTTCTGCAAATTCCACCCGAGATTCCTGACGTGCCTGTAGTTTTTGTTTGACAGAATCCCTCACGGGTAGATATTTCTTGATTGCTTCTAATCGCTCTCAAGCTAGTCTAGCTGAGTGAGCTTCACTGGTCATTATTGATATAATAATGGTTTAATTACAGCAGCAACGAGGCTGAACGACAACAAGTGCGTGTCCAACGAGTAAACGAACACACAAAAACACAAATGTGTGATAATGAGCTAACCCAATCGGCCTGACAGACTCAGGGTTAAAGGCTTCGGTTTGATGTTATTGGCCTTGTATTTTCATTCTTCGTAAGAATCTTTATTTTTGCGAATGGACTTGGTCTGTTCACCCTCTCTGCTGCTAAAAGGTATGCATCAAAGAGGTTTTACTACCAACAAGCAATACAAGTAAAACAGTCAAAGATAATATGGTGGACATATATGAAGGTTCCCAATGAATGGGGGTATGTAAATGGTGGGTATGTAAATGGTGTTTAAAGGGTAGTTAGATAAAAAAAAAGATAAATTAGGATGATGAACAGTACAAATATTGGTTAAAAATACTTGACGGAAATAGGGTTGCACACAAACAATATTTATGGATACGTGGCTCAATCCAGTCATACCAAACTGAACTCTGCAAAAGTACTGTTAACCGTCTATATATGCATTCCATGATCATTTTTACCCCACATGTTTAAGTGGGTAACACTATCCATAGCTACTGTATTAGTCCCACTCTTCCATTCATTCATTTTAGTACCTTTAGGTTTTTAAATTTAAGCCATATTTGAGGAAAGAAGATGTAATCATTGTGATAAGTATGACATCAGGGGTTACTGGGGTATTTAGATATGAAAGTCTATTCCTTCTATTTTGGTGATATCACACAAAGAATGATAAACTATGAGAGAAAATTATGTGGTAGTAACACTTTAAATGATATCAATACCACCATATTTTAATTTTATAATTTAAATTCTTTAAATGTGTTGTAATCAGAAGATATAAATTAATCAAAGCTCATTATGTCTGGCTGTTCCTAAGGGAAGAATAGTTCTTATTTCCTTTATAAACAGTATGATGAATTACCTCCATTTGCAAATGAGCAGCACTTTAATCATGTTTGAACGTATGTACTCTAGTTTCAATCCATCTTTTTGGAAGACCAGTATTCAATCCAATTGCTGTCTCAATGAGAGAAATTTAAGCACCTGTGTCTGTCATTTCTTTATGTACTGAATGGTTTCGAATTTCCACAAATTTACCTTAACCAAATTCAGAGTTTTATAAAAAGCATTTTGCTTTTTCTGGAGCCAAACTATGGAATTTTATACCACCTTAGATAAAGTCAGCTGACTCATGCCAAGCTTTAAAAAGCCTTCTTAGCAGAAACAATCATTTTTGTATGATTTTGTTTAATTCAGTACTACATGTTACAACACTGTTATATCATGTACTCACCTGAAATGTTTTACACATGTTTGCTACTACTATTTGTATGAATCCTTTATGTACTCAGTCTGAAAGCCTTGTGCATATTTTATTGTAGCAGTAGATCAATTGTATAGATTTTAATATCATTTGTTTTCTAAAGCCACCTCATCTTGTAAAAATTGTGCATTATATATATATATATATATATATATATATATATATATATATATTTGAACAAATGTAATTGCAGAAGGCCTCATGGAAGAGTGGACAGTTGACTAAATGAGCTTCTTCTTTAAATATTATTATTACTGTATTATTATTATTATTATAATTATTATTATAAAAGACCTTTTACACGTACTCCAGTCCCTACTATTCTAAAAGTACTTTATGACTTCAGATAACAAGTTCAAAATCAATTTCGCTGACAAGAATAATCAGAGCATAGAAGCAAGCTACTTTCATACATGGTGCTATATTTGTTTCTTCTTGGACTAGTGGACAGAATGTTTTCTCTGCTTCCATACTTGTACACTTATTTAAGAATTTTAATGAGACTTAATTTTTTAAAAGAAAAACTTGCAGGCGTGGTTAACTAGCAATCACTTATGGTTGAAAAAAAATTATTAAGCATGTGTTGTAATAATATGTATATAGCCAGGCATTTTTTTCCAATTTTTATACATTTAGTAACATTTTCTTTTACTACCAAAAATTGTTACCTCAATTTCAGAAAAGGCAAGCAAATGATCATGGTATACATGTAAATATGACTTAAATTAGATTTCACATTATTAAAGCAGTTTTTAAAACATTTTTCAACATTTTGGGATATAATTTTTAACTTATACTTTTTTGTTCTGCATACACAATTTAAACAAAAGAAATGGTATGCAGTCTGTTTTTCTTGTTGCAATAGGGATATATGCATTATTCAGGAAGGACTAGTAGCATGTAAGCAAGCTATCTTAATTCTTCCACTTTACTTGCAAATGAAACTTGCCCTTGCAGATACCTTCATAAAAGAACTGCTCTTCAAGACAGCATTTCTGTCATATGCTTTGTATGTGATATTTTTAAACGTCTACATAAACTGTGAATGCCTGAAAAGGATACAAAATTTTAGTGGTACCATGTCCTTTGTAAACAGGTTTCACAATAACTAGCATTGCTTCGTTATTAACATGTAAAGGTACAACCATGTCATCAGAATAATTTCTGTGATATCCTACATACAAGTGAACATCCAGTCCTTTGCATACAATATAAACTATTGACTATGGAAATATATTTATGATCTCTAAAACCAAAATTACATCATTCTTGGTACCATGATATCAGAAATTAACTCGCGTACTTCACTGCTAGGTATAAAATCTTTGTCCTTCAAAATCAAAAAGACACTACTAACAATATTCCCTTTAATTGCTTTGCTTCGTATTTCCTTTCCATCTATCAAGTACCAGTATAAAACAATGTCACATTTGTCATGGTGGAGAGGGCAGAAATATGTTTTGGCTTAAAAAGTAAATCTGGAGTAAACTCTTTTATAAGACTGTTCTCAAAATTTAAGCCTATACAAGATTTGAACAGTGCTGATACATAGTAATGCAGTCCCAAGGAATACAACTGGACTATCACTAGGGTGTATGATTATGTTTCCTAAACTGAAATGTGCAGTGTCTTCTCATGCCCTTGTGACTGTGCAAAGTTTGAACAGAGTGTTTCCTAAATTTTACTATGCTCCCCCCTTCATTGAGAATACATCATCACTAGGGTCTACATTTCATGTGCTATATGCTTGTCTTTATTTTGGTGTTAGCTGCACCTCATTAAGGAGTCCCAATGTCTGTTTACAGTCTGAGACATTTATAAAGATGGGTTAATCATTTGGACCTGCTTTTCCAAATTTGTGATTATTTAATTTAGCTTGCATTCTCTTTTTTCCACTTCAGTATTGCAGTTGCTCATCTACATTGTGGTATTAAATATACTGTTAATAATGCCTTCATCTCAAAATCAACAACACAATAATTCATGTGAGTTAATTTTAGCCTGCACTTCTCAAACTTGTTTTATGCCATTGAAATTTGCCTATTGAAGAACTGGATGAGTGGATGCATCCAGAGGAGAATGAATGTCATCTAGAATAAGTCAATGTGACATACTATGCCCAACTGCAAGTATTATGATCAATGTTGGTCTATTAATCAGCACAATTATATAGACAGTTAATCAGCACAATTAAATTTGATGCTTAATGTATGAAACTGAAGAAAAAAAGTTTGTTTTTAACTCTTGATACCATTTATTACAATTATTTCTTTTTTCAGTTTCTTGTCTATTAGATTTTGTTGTGACTTTATAATTTTGTTTACATATAGCATATCCTTTGGGTATTCAGGTTACATATCGCATATCCTTTGAGTATTCAGGTTACATATAGCATATCCTTTGGATATTAAGGTTACATACTGCACATCCTTTGGGTATTAAGGTTACAATTATTGGATAGTAAAACCTGGCAAAGTAGCACTGAATATTTTTTAAATACCATATCAATTTGTAAATGAACTGTATCAAGGCATCTTTGGAAATATATATATATATATATATATATATATATATATATATATATATATATATATATAAAACCAAAACATTGTGTAAAGCATACATTTTTTTCTTCTCTTGATCAATTTGAGTCCGGATAGTTGTGCACACTAAATACATGTATGTCCCTTCTTAGCAATCAACATCTGATGTTTATTGTTTACAGAGAGTAGTGGTGGTGGTGCATAAAACAGAAGAAAATTACTGTAAATAAAACATTACATGTGTTGCAATAACAAACAGCTGAAATGTAGCATATTCAGTTTGTGAACAAGCTGTTGTCAATAGACGAATATAACAGATAACTGATTTTTTTCACCTTGATTGCTGATTCTTGTATTAACTCTTCCAGAGCTGCATATCTGTTTCTAACACTTTCCATCAGTAAAACAGTTAAAACGAACTGATGCAACACTATATGTAAAGTTTCACTTATTATTTTCTCCAATAAATTTCTTTGATCAGTATAATTTTTTATATCAGTGCATGGAAATTCCAAAATCATCTGCACATCAGCCATTTTGCTTATATTACAGTGCCTGTGGCCATTTTGTTT